>PVKC010019760.1:0-18944 GCA_004027635.1 Crocidura indochinensis
ACTCCATACAGTGGGAGAGATTGGAAAAAAAACTTAAAACAAATGAACAGACAATGGAAAAAATAGTCAAAGAATGGGAACAGATGAAAATAGAAGTCTATGATAAGATCAACAGAAACAACTTAAGAATCATTGGAGTCCCAGAGACCCAGGAAGAAAATTTCCAGGAAGAATCAACGGTCAAGAACATCATTAAAGAGAAACTTCCAGAACTAAAGAATATATATGATCAAATCTTGCATACCCGAAGAGTACCAACCAAAAGAAACCCCAGAAAAAATACCCAAGACACATCCTAGTCACAATGACGAATCCCACAGATAGAGACATAATTCTGCAAACAGCAAGATAAAAAAGGAAATTACATTCAAGGGAGCATACCTGTCACCTGAAACACTCGAGACCAGAAAGCAGTGGTGGGATATTGTGACAAGACTGAATGAAATGAATGCTTCACCTAGAATACTGTACCCAGCAAAAATCACTTTCTGGTATAACGGAAGAATACATGGTTTCACAGACAAAAAACAGCTCAGAAACTTTGCAGACTCAAACCCACGCTTAAGAGAAAAAAATGAAAGACCCAATTTAAGACAAGGCTAACCAAAAGACACACCAAATTTCGATATAAAGATGGCATCAAATCCTAGGACAATTCTTTCTCTCAATGTCAATGGACTAAATGCACTCAGCAAGATGTGAATGGAAGGAACATTTCTCAATATAGTTAAGGCCATCTACCACAAGCCAGTGGCAAATATTATCCTCAATGGAGAAAAACTAAAAGCTTTCCCTCTAAATTTTGACACAAGACAAGGCTGTCTTCTCTCACCACTCCTATTCAACATAGCACTGGAAGTACTCGCTATAGCAATTAGGCAAGAAAAAGATATCAAGGAAATCCAGATAGGAAAGGAAGAAGTCAAGCTCTCACTTTTTTGCAGATGACATGATACTCTACTTAGAAAACCCTAAACACTCTACCAAAAAACTTCTAGAAACAATAGACTCATATAGCAAGTTTGCAGGCTACAAAATCAACACACAGAAATCAATGGCCTTACTGTACACCAATAGTAATAAGGAAGAAATGGACATTAAGAAAACAACCCCATTCACAATAGTGCCACACAAACTCAAATATCTTGGAATCAACTTGACTGAAAATGTGAAGGACCTATACAAAGAAAACTATAAAACTCTGCTCCAGGAAATAAGAGAGGATATGTGGAAATGTAAACACATACTCTGCTCATGGATTGGCAGGATTAACATAATCAAAATGGCAATACTACCCAAGGCATTATACAAATTTAATGTGATCCCTCTAAAGATTCCCATGACATTCTTCAAAGAAGTGGATCAGGCACTTATGAAATTCATTTGGAACAATAAACACCCTATAATAGCAAAAGCAATCACTGGGAAAAAGAACATGGGAGGAATTACTTTCCCCAATTTAAACTTTACTACAAAGCAATAGTTATCAAAACAGCATGGTATTGAAATAAGGACAGGCCCTCAGCTCAGTGGAATAGTCTTGAATACTCAGAAAGTGTTCCCCAGACATACAGTCACCTAAATTTTGATAAAGGAGCAAGAAATCCTAAATGAAGCAAAGAAAGCCTCTTCAAAAAGTGGTATTGGCACAACTGGCTAGCCACTTGCAAAATATTGAACTTAGACCCCCAGCTAACATCATGTATGAAGATGAAATCCAAATGGATGAAAGACCTTGATATCAGACCTGAAATCATAAAATTCATAGAACAACACGTAGGCAAAATACTCCAGAACATTGAGACTACAAGCATATTCAAGGAGGAAAATGTACTCTCCAAGCAGGTGAAAGCACATATTAAAAGATGGGAGTATATTAAGCTGAGAAGCTTCTGCACCTCAAAGGAAATAGCGCCCAGGATACAAGAGCCTCCCACTGAGTGGGAGAAACTATCCACCCAAATACCTATTAGATAAGGGGCTAATTTCTAAAATATACAAGGTGCTGACAGAACTTTACAAGAAAAAAACATCTAATCCCATCAAAAAATGGGGAGAAGAAATGAACAGACACTTTGACAAGGAAGAAATACAAATGGCGAAAAGACACATGAAAACATGCTCCACATCACTAATCATCAGGGAGATTCAAATCAAAACAACTATGAGGTACCACCTCACACCACAGAGAATGGCACACATCACAAAGAACGAGAACAAACAGTGTTGGCGGGGATGTGGAGAGAAAAGAATTCTTATCCACTGCTGGTGGTAATGCTGTGTAGTTCAACCTTTATGGAAAGCGATATGGAGATTCCTCCAGAAAATGGAAATCGAGCTCCCATACGATCCAGCTATACCACTCCTAGGAATATACCCTAGGAACACAAAAATACAATACAAAAACTCCTTCCTTACACCTATATTCATTGCAGCACTATTTATCATAGCAAGATTCTGGAAACAATCTAGATGTCCTTTAACAGACAAATGGCTAAATAAACTGTGGTACATATAGACAATGGAATATTATGCAGCTGTCAGAAGAGTTGAAGTCATGAAATTTTCCTACACGTAGATGTACATGGAATCTATCATGCTGAGTGAAATAATTCAGAGAGAGAGAGAAAAAAACGCAGAATGGTATCACTCATTTATGGGTTTTAAGAAAAATGAAAAACATTCTTGCAATAATAATAATTTTCAGACACAAAAGAGAAAAGAGCTGGAAGTTCCAGCTCACCTCATGAAGCTCACCACAAATAGTGATGAGTTTAGTTAGAGAAATAACTACATTTTGAACTGTCCTAATAATGAGAATGTATGACGGAAATGGAGAGCCTTTTCAGAGTATAGGCGGGGGTGGGTGGGAGGAGGGAGATTTGGGACAATGGTGATGGGAACGTTGCACTGGTGATGAGTGGTGCTCTTTACATGACTGAAACCCAAACACAATTATGTATGTAATCAAGGTGTTAAAATAAAATATAAAAAAGAATTATATATAAATATCTAGATGTTACTGAGATCAGTTCATATATATCATACGTAATTATTTTTAAGTTGCAAACCTAATGAGAATATATAATTGAAACAAAGAATAACTAGTACTAATCTTTAAACATCTACTTAAATATATTCATAAATCAACAAAACTAGGAAGGAGAATTTTATTCTTGATCTAAACCAAGAGACTGAGAGAGAATAAGAAAATTTTAAATGATATATAAAAATCAGAGATTGTAATATCTAATATCTAATTATATGTATAATATATAATATAATAACATATATTATATACAATATCACATATTATGTACTATATAGATCATATATAGCTAATATCTGGATAACTCATTTAGCACTAGGTAGCACTCTGGTTTACTTTAACTCTATGACAAAAATTTGTTTGTTTGTTTATTTTTGGTTTTGGGGTCACACCTGGCAGCACTCAGGGGTTTCTCCTGCTCTATGCTCAGAAATTGCTCCTGGCAGGCTCGGGGGACCATATGGGATGCCGGAATTTGAACCACCGCCCTTCTGCATGCAAGGCAAAAACCTTACTTCCATGCTATCTCTCCGGCCCCAAATTTTTAATTTTTATATAGTCATCGTGAAATTATGTTATTCATGATTAGATTTCAGCAAAATTCCCTTCCCCAGTGTCCATTTCCTTCCACTAATATCCCTTCACCACCTTTTGCCTCTTACCAGTTGCATCTACAAGAGACACTTGAAAATATAAATAAATGTTTGCACTGTGGTTTCTAGTAGTGTTGCTGAGAGGGTGTCGTACATGTCACTTTGCCACCTTTCATCATCATCTCTTCCTCTTGGTTGAATCCATTCCTCTGCCATTGACCCCCTCTGTGTCCTACCTCCACCTCCTCATTTGACAAATTTCCTACTACAGATCAGTTCCCATACTCTGTTTTCATTGTCTCTGGTTATTCATTATTCCGCCATGATGTTTGTTTATATCCCACATTAAGTACCAGTCATTCTGTGTCTATTCCTCATCCTCTGCCTTACTTCACTCAGTATAATACTGTCCAGCTCCCCCCATGTAGCAGCAAATTGCATGGCTTTATCTTGTGGCTGAATAATATTCCACTATGTAGATATACCATAGTTTTTTATTTTTATCCAGTCACCTATTCTTGGATCTAGGGTTATTTCCAGATAGTGCTTTAAAGAACAAAGAGGTGAGACATATTTTCTCCATTTTCTGGGTATATTCCAGGAAGTGGAATATCTGGTTCACATAGAAGCTTAATCCTAGATTTTTTAGGAAAAAAATGTTTTCAAGAAAAACTTGACTAGTTAAAATTCCCACTCCACCAGTATTGAGAGTCCCTTTCTCCTGGCATCTATCTACGTTAACACTAGTTGATCTCTTTCTTTTTGGTATGTGTCAATCTCTGTGTTGAGATAATATCTCATTATTGCTTTAATTTGCATTCTCTCAGAAGATTACTAATATAGGGTATTTTAAATGTACATTTGACCATCTTATTTCTTATTTGAAGAATACTTTGTTCATTTCTTCTCCAACTTTTTTGATAGAGTGGCTGATTTTTTTCCCTATGAAGTAGTACCAGAGCCTTAAATATCTTTGACATTAACCCCTTATCAGATGGCTGGTGGGTACATTATTTCTTCCAATCTATGGGCTTCTTTGTACCCTGGTCATCATTTCTTTTGAAGGATAGAAGCTTCTTAGGTTAACATAATCCCATTTGTTTATCTTTTCTTCAACATACTTGATCAGTGGTGTTTAATCCTTCAAGATTCCTTTAGCTTTAATGCGCTGAACAAAAATTTCAGAGGCCCTATTTCTCAATTTTACAGATAAAAAAACAGAAATGAAATTTGCTTGATATTTATAGAATCTAGTCTAATATATTAATCTATTCACATATATGGCTTAGTTTTGCCTCAAAATTAAACTTCTACATGATAAAAACAAATGCCATATACTGAAGTGAAAAACAATTCAGATAGTGGGAGAAGATATTTGCACTGTAAATAACGTATAAACAGTTCATTTCTGGAACATATAAGTAAATCTTCAAATCAGTATGATAGAGATGAAAGGATAGAGATGGGTCATCAATGCATATATTATAAAAGTTCACAGAAAAAAATCAATAATATGTGTGTCTTGAACAAATTAACTCTTACAGCTCAAAAATTATATACAAGACAACTTTATATTGGGCAGAATATAGAATACTCAGAATATATAATAGTGCTGAATGATGGGGGATAATATGGAGAAAGAATTGAGTCTTAGCAAGAATGGATTAATAGGGGATGGAGAGATAGCATGGAGGTAAGGCATTTGCCTTGCATGCAGAAGGTCAGTGATTCGAATCCTGGCATCTCTTATGGTCCCCAGAGCCTGCCAGGAGTGATTTCTGAGCATAGAGCTAGGAGTAACCCCTGAATGCTGCTGGTGTGACCCCCCAAAAATGAATTGATTAACAAAATTGAAGATGAGCTATGAGGAAGTACCAGATAGTGATGTACATACAAATTCAGAGTTACTCAGTGATTCTGATTCAAGGTAGTATCTCTAGGGAAACTCATGGCCTCAAATTGAAATCCAGATCTTTGTAAGGTTGTTCAAGACTCACCTTTGCAGAACCATGTAAATAACTGAGCTAATGAGAATTAACAAGGAAGAGAATTAATGGCACAATCCCATAGCATACATGATAGTCATATCCTACCAACATGGGTTGCTGTCAAAAAAATCTGTTTTAAAATTAAATTGCATAAAAATACGTGTTCTATGAGGGTCAGGGTGATAATACAACAGGTGGGTGCTTGCCATACATACTGTCAACCTGGTTTTGAATCTTGGCTATCCTTATGGTTCCCTAGTCCCTCCAAAAGTGTATTCGTGGGGCTGGGTGGTGGCGCTGGAGGTAAGGTGCCCGCGCTAACCTAGGACGGACCACGGTTCAATCCCCCGGTTCCTCATATGGTCCCCCGTGCCTGCCAGGAGTGACTTCTGAGCGAATAGCCAGGAGTAACCCCTGAGCGTCACCGGGTGTGCCCTCCCCAAAAAAACAAAACAAACAAAAAAAATCGGAGCCCGGGAGATAGCATGGAGGTAAGATGTTTGCCTTTCATACAAAAGGTCATCAGTTCGAATCCCGGTGCCCCATATGGTCCCCCGTGCCTGCCAGGAGCAATTTCTGAGCATGGAGCCAGGAGTAACCCCTGAGCACTGCCGGGTGTGACCCCCCCCAAAAAAAGTGTACGCCTAAGCACAGAGCTAAGAATAACCCTTAAGTACTGTTGAGTGTGGATTACATAAAAAAGATAAGATATTATTACACATAAATATAAGATATTTATATGCACAGGTTACTACCTGTGTTCAATTAAATTATGTAATTGATTTATTTTACCTATCACTATTTATCTTAATATCCTTATAGTATCTGTCTAGAATTTATTATCTATCAATTAATTTGTTGGTTACAAACATGTAAGTTAAAAGACTCAGTGAAGGGGTCTCACACCAGGTAGGGTTGTTGCCTCACATGCAACAACTGCAGTTTCAATCCTCAGCATCCCATATAGTCCCCTGAGCACTGCTGGGAATAATTCCTAAATTCAGAGTTAGGAGTAGCCCTTTGATTACCACCCCCCAAAAAAGGAATCTCACTTTTCCTTTTATTTTATGAAAATGAAGACATACTACTGACATTAGGTATACATTTGTGATAGTTATATTTGGAAACATGTCTGGTTAAATTTTTAGGTAAGTAATTCAATTCAACAAATTTCAACATGGTTAGAATCACCCAGTGTTGAATTCATATAAAATAAAATAATTCAGAAACATTAAAATACAAAGAACAAAGAAAAATAATAGTTTGGGGATGTAATTTCTTTTTCTCTAATTTTTTTCATTGAGTTAAATAATAGTATTTCTTTGACTTTGTTTCAAATTTGACAACATTTGGGCATTTCAAATGACCCAATCAGTAGCTTTCGAGTTCTATGGGCATGTGACAGGGAAATTAGAATGGAGAGAAATTTAGTTTGTATCATGAAATAATCTGAATTTCTTGAGAATGATTTTTTTCATCTCATATTTTCTGACACAACACTATTCACTCTAGATTATATCTGATAATCACATCTGAATGTTCAGAGTTTTCTTAAAGATGAGAAAACATAACCATACATTTATGCTAACTTTTTATTAGTTTTATGCTACTTTGCTAATAGTAAAGGCAACTATTATGATAGTCATTCTGCTATAAATCTGCTCAAATACATTTTCTGAGTTTCTTTTCAAACTTCTGATGCCCAAGCATCAATGCTCACACTGTATTGTAGAACAATTCCACTCACAGTATCACTTAAAATGAAATAAAAAGAAGCAATGACGGATAATTTGGGGGTTTTCTTTACAGTTAAATAATTTACTGAATCATCAGATAGTAGAACTATTTCAAAATAAGCTGAAGCTGATTTGGAGCTAACATTTGATTCCAGCCTCTAAGAATAAATTGCTGACAATCACATGACTAAGAGTGTATCAGACATAGAATATCTTCTGGTCTGTGGCTTTGCATGCAGCCATAACTCAGTATACACATTGTGGTAAGCAAACTGACCTTGACCCCACCAAGTGGGACAGGTCTATGCCCAGTCAAGATCGTGACACAGTACTATTTCTGACAGCTACTGCCATAGGTCTTTGTGCGTGTGGTTGGGGGCATACCCACGTACAATCAGGCTTACTCCTGGCTTAGTACTCAGGGATCACTTCTGCTGGTCTTTTCATAGCATATGGGGTGTTGGGAATTAAACTCATGTCTGTTGTGTGCAAAGCCAGCACCATTCCTGCTGAATATCTCTCCATCTCCTATTACTGTTTTATGTCTTTAACACAATGTCATTTAACATTGGGTTCTTATGAACAGGGATGGGAAGCAAATCCACACCCATAGAATTTTCTTTGAAACTGAACTGCTTCTGCACATAAGTCTGTCTTATTTTTCAGTGCATGCCCTGATATATTCATTGTGTTGTTGAAATGCTTATTCTTCTTTAGATCATACATCTTCCTTCTGTTTGAAACACTTGTAGCAGAAGCAGAATTTGGCAGCTAGCATACAGATGTTTGCAGAGTGCCCATCCAGTAGCAAAGGTTCTAATTTGGGAGCTGTGCATCAAGGAGTGAGTTGAAAAGTCCAGATTCCTTGGAATAAGAATCTGGAGCTGCCATCTTCAATCTGGATTACCTAGAATAAGTGACTTATGATTACTGGGTTACCCAGGTAATATTTTGATGGTCCAATCAAAGACTTCCTACAAAATAAATTCTGAACAGAAATTGGTGCATTTTGAAAAGCCAGAAAATCTTTCCTAGTTTATGACATAAAGGTTGAAAATGGTGCAAGTGACTATGAGATGGTGTGTCATCATCACAGCCATGTCATCTCTTTCATCCACCCCTTGGCAAACACTATGGTACAGGATGGGAGGGTCAACATGGAAAGGACATGGGGAAAAGAGAACAATGGTCATTAACTAAAATACTACACACCTCCAAAAGGAGTCAAAGAGATAATATTGAGGCAGAATTGTTTGCTTTATACTTGGTTGACCCTGCTTGCATTTGTGGTACTGATTATGGTCCTTGGCACTGTGTGGAGTTCTGCCCAAGCTCAGAGCCAGGATTAAGCTTGGAGCACCTCTGGGAAAAATATTATTAAAAAAAATGACATACCCAGTCAATGACCTAGATTATAGGTCAGGAACAGAGACAAAGAAAGTATTAAAGCAATGTCACCTCAAAATCTCAGGACAGAGATGAGCACATTCTCCCAGGACATGGCAGAATTCTAGGAGCTTGACTATCCTGAGAATGCTCTAGAATTTTTCACCTAGGGGATCTTAGAAAAGTTTAGTACATAAAATCCATATAACATCAAACATCAAAGACATTATCATTATCACAAGAAGCAGAACAGAGGGCCAAAAGGATCACCAATGAAGAGAAGGAAGAGTTCCAGAGCTAGCCAGAGAAAAGTCAACTTGTTGAATAGGAAAGGAGACAGAATAGCATTACCCACAGACATATTTCAGGCATATGACAGTGGAAATGGCCCATCAGCCCCTCTTTCTCTACTTGCCACCATAAAATTGCATAAAAAGGTAAGCTATAATCAGTAGATAGAGAGAACTTGCCTTTGAGTTTTGGTCTGGAATCACATGGACTTGTGCCCAAGAAATATTCTCAGATTGTTGCTTGGGAGTGCTTGGGTCACCAAACAGTGGTGGGTTCATATCCAGGACCACCACATACAAATTTGGGGCACTTTACTCATCTCCTGAATCCTGATTTGTATTTAAGCCAACTGTTTTATAATAAGTTTTCTAACAAGGCATCTCTACCATTATCTCAATTATTCTTTGTGTGGGAAAAGTCATATCCAGGGATGTTCAGAGCGTTATCATGGCTCAGTGCTCAGGGATCACTTTTGATGGGATTTGGGGGGGGGTGTCATATGAAGTACCAGTAAATTAAGCCTAAATGCTGTGTGCAGGTAAGGCACACTCTACTCATTAGTCTATTTTTCTGGCCCACTTCTGCTAGTCTTATCATATTTGAGAACTTGAAAGACATTAAAACCCTGGAGTGATAGCACAGGGGAGAGGGTATTTGGTTTGCATACAATAGGTCCATGTTCAATTTCTGGCATCCCGTATGGTCCCTCAAGTGTGCCAGGAGTAATTCTGAGTGCAGAATCAAGAGTAACACCTAAATGCCACCCCAAATTAAAACAAACAAAAAACATGAATGAAACTCATTTGGAGCCGAAGAAAAGCTATTAATCTCTAGTTAGAGGTAGGGGATTGCTAAATTTCTGTTCTTGGTGTTAAGGACCTGAAAGTTCCCAGGCCACTGACTTCCAGGCTTACCACAGGACACTGCAAGTCTCAGTTTGGTGTGTGAGCTGGTCAGCCATGTTTAAATATCACAGAATGAACATGAATTCTCTTGTGCTTAAATTCCTCCCAAGTAGAGACTTGAGTTTTTAGTAACCGCAAAGAATTCACTTTTGGGGTCATCCTCCAAAATGTGCAATCTACCGAAAAGTCAAGTTCTGATCCTGGGAAAGAGCTCTTCTCAGAGCACTTTGGTAATTTGGGAGTGGATTTGGTAAATTAGGAGTTGATTGACGTTTTCTATAAGAGACACACTACATTTTAAATATAGTAAGGAAAATTCAGAAGGAAGGACCAAAGAGGGATTTGTAAACTAAAAAAATTCTCATGGCATATTTCCTTCCTGTAGTTTTTTAGGAGACAACTCAGACATTGGTTATTTTTTTAAATGTTTAGATTAGCTCACCAGAATTATGCTGCGCTTGAAATCACATCTTAGCATTCCAGCCAGGCTGGGCCAGGAAGCATCAGTCATAAATTAGAACTCAAATAATTACAAGAATAGAAGACTTAAAAGATAAACACTTTTTTTTGTTTGTTTTGGGGCCATGCCTAGTGTTCCTTCAGAGGTTACTCCTGGTTCTGTGCTCAGAAATCACTCCTGGTGAGCTTGGGGAGTTTGGGGGATGGGGGAGATAAAACACAGGTTGGCCACAGGCAATACAAACACCCTACACATTGTATTATCACTTTGGCCCCAGATTAACTCTATTAATCAGATGTTATTACTTACAAAAGTGTGAAAAGCCATGCAAACCATCAAGAATCATCAAATATTTTTTTTTTTTTTGGTTTTTGGGTCACACCCGGCAGTGCTCAGGGGTTACTCGTGACTCCATACTCAGAAATTGCTTCTGGCAGGCACGGGGGACCATATGGGGCACCGGGATTCGAACCAATGACCTTTTGCATGAAAGGCAAATGCCCTACCTCCATGCTATCTCCTGGGCCCCAAATATTTTTATACTCAAGTGTGTGTACATGATACTCTGTCACACCAATATTCTCCTTTATTTTATACTGTAGTAAATGGATTTTTTAAAAGCTTTTGGGCCACACGTCACTATGTTCAGGGGTTATTCCTGGCTCTGAGCTCAGGGATTACTTCTAGTGACTTCAGAGGGTCATGTAAGAGTGTAAGGAACCAAACCTAAGCCCACTACACACAGGGCAAGTGCCTAACTTTCTGTATGATGGCTCCAGCCCCATAAATGTTTAGATCTTTGATGAACATAAATATCCCATTCACTGATCCTAGGGACAAATAAAAAGATTTTTAGTTTGTGGCTGGTTCATTCCTAAATGATGTTTGAGAAAGAAAAATAGCTACTGGCATGTTAGAGGACATAGGTTGCACTTGCATCATATATGTTCCCCATGGTTCCAAGCATGAGGTTTTTGCATTCAATGACCTGAATTGTCTCCATTATTAATAACAGTTTCCAATTAGTGAAGGAAACTTCTTAGATACATCTCTAAGTAAAAGTAAGGCCAATTCAATGGTTTCCTTGTTTCTTACAACTGTGTATAGATATGTGTGTGTGTGTGTGTGTGTGTGTGTGTGTGTATTTGGTTCTCACCTTCTTTTAAATTATGCTCAATCATTCAGTGTTTTTTTCCAGCAGTTGTTGCTTTGAAAGTCTATTACAGGTATGTCAAACCCCACGTATTGAACTTACTTAGATTGATGATTGTATTAATGTAAGTAAAGCAATACCTCTTTGATATTCAATGGAAATTTATGCAAATAACTGCTGCCTGTTTCTAGAGAAAGTAAACTGAATCGTTTGTTGTCTTTAAGCACCAAAAGGTGATTTGCAAAAAACAAATTTCACTGTTAATGCCCTCATAGAGCAGAAATCATGCAATATTCATGAACAATTCCCATGGTATGACAAATCTCCATTTTCTCATGAGCAGTAGTAAGCGGTCTTTAAACATTTGAAGTTCAGTTCCAATATCCCATGCATGCACAAGTGTTCATAGTAGTCTACTCAAATTTCTCCCAAACTCAAAACAACCAAATATCCTGCAGTAGGTGAATGATTAATCTGCTATGAAAAACATCCATTCCCAGGAGTTATATATGACAACAAAAAAGAAACCAGTGATTGAAGTATGTCAATAGCAACAACTTGGAGGGAACTCGAGGCTTGTATTGGGTGAGGAAAAAGAAAGTATTCTCATAAAAGCAACATTAGATGTGGACAGTATATGAGAAGTTTGCAGGGATTTGGGATAGGGATGAATGTGACTTTCTGTTGATGAACTCATTCTGCATCTTGATGGTGATTAAATGAAGTTGACTGTGTTACATAGTTGCATAGAAAACACCAGGGCATGTCAGACTGAGACTGTGTATTGGACCTATGTTGATTTCTGAGTTGCAGTATTGAAGCAGGCAGGGAGTCAGGGAAAGATTTTCCAAGGCAATGAATTCCTGAGATGGAATAAAACCAAGAGACAGGGTTAAAGGAGTTACTTGATCATGGAGAAGAGTCTCTCTGGCACCAATACAGGCCCAGAGAAGAGAGAATTCCTACCAGGATTGGTTTTAACAGGAAGAAAGGACATGAAAGGCAGATCAGAGAAGACCATCAACTCCTTCAGTCTCTTCCCCTGGCAACCACCTTAGTAAACAGAACTCATAATTGGGTGGAAAGTTCCATTTGGGGCAGGTTGGGAAAAAGCCTATAAAAGTCAACTTGGAATAAAGGAGGTGTACAGGTACTGCTGTGTCCATGGTTCCCAAGAACATGTCACCTGCATCTGCAAGTAGGAGATGGTGACTTTTCTACTTCCCTATTATTTTGCTGGATTGTGTACAGGGGCTCACTCCATCTTTGGAGAAGTCTGACCTCTCTCTTAAGTACATTACTCATTACTTTTGTTTTGTTTTGATTTTGTTTTTGTCATACCCAGAGGTGCTCAGGGTTACTCCTGGCTCTGCACTCAGAAATCACTCCTGGCAGGCATGGATGCCATATGGGATGGCAGGATTCGAACTACATTCCACCCTGGATCTGCTTCTTGCAAGGCAAACATCCTACCACTGTGCTACCTCTCCAACCCCCACTTATTACTCTTTCTTATCCTTTCTCCCCTTCCTTGCCTCCAAATAAATGCTGATTTTACTTCTCTGCTCCTTTTTCTTCCCAACAATTTTTGTTTTTGTTTTGGGGCCACACATAGCAGCACTCAGGCATTAATCTTGGCAGACTCCAGGGATCATACAGAGTTGAGGATCTAACCATACTGTTGAGAATCTAACCTGGGTAGGCTGTGTGCAAGGCATACCGTGCTATTTCTCTGGCCCTTTCTCCTGAAATTCTTTTCTGTGAGGAAAGGCAGTAAACCAACAAACCCAGGCAAGTTCTAGGGCTGACTTTGCTTTTCTTGCCAGAGTGAGGCACACAACCTTAGCTCTCCACAGCCATGTTCAGGGGTGGCAGAGGTGGGTTATAGAGGAAGCTGCAGAATCATCCTTCAGAGTGTCACCTTTCTCTCCTGACATCACATAAGTAACCTGGGTGACCTCTACAGTCATTATGTTACATCATTATGCAAGACATTGCAAATGGCAGGAATTGGGACCATTCTTTTCTTGGAAGAGACTAGGTTTTTGGGCCACACTCAGTGGTGCTCAAGGGTTGCTCCTGGCTTTTTCCCCAGAAATCTCTCCTGGCTGGCTCTGGGACCATATGAGATACTAGGGGTTAAACTTGTGTCGGTCCCAGGTCTGCTGCTAACAAGGTAAATGCCCTATCATTGTGTTTTTGCTCCCAGCCCAGGAATTGGGACCATTCCTTAGCACGTATTTTAGGCTGCAACTTTTTATGAGTCTATAATCCTTTCAAAACTAAAAGATTCAAGGAGTAAGTACGTTTTGGTTTTGTTGTGGTTTTTTTTCCTTTCCTTGAACTGGATTTTTTATGTTTAATATGTTACCAGGCACTAATTAAACTCAATTTCAAAGAAACTGGGCATTAGTGGAATAAAGAGAAAGAAAGAAACTAGGGAAGAAGGAAGAAAACGGGGAGAAAAGAATGCAGTATTCACTTCTGATTATCCTTTTTGTTTTCTAGGCCTCCAAGGCAAAGCTCAGTGACCCTGCCCAGGGCTCATTTTTGCATTGTTCTGTGAATGGAGCCATTATCTCCAGAGCATAATACAGCAATCATAGGGCCACTGACAATCAGAGGCAAGGTTTGTGCAGTTTTGGAGCAAAAACTCCTCCATTCTGTCCACGCTCCCTGCTCATCAGACCATTCTATTTACTTTCATGTGCATACATTTTGTGGAATAAAATTAAATGCAGTATTTTGGCTTATGGTGCAAGAGGGAAGCATTATGTGAGGACAAGAATGCTGATAGGATGCAGTGCTGGGAGGTTTCTGGAAACACATTCACTGAAGTTAGGCTTTGCCAGGAGAGACCCAGGTTTGCTTCTCTGGCTGAGCTATGATGGAGTGAGCCCATTGCACAGCTGCTCCCCCCAAAGTGACTCCTGGAAATTCTTCTTGATTGCATGTGCCTGCTGGTTTTCTCCATCCACACAGTGAAGAAAAACCCATTTGAAGATGAAACTTCATTCTTGCTGTTCCAATCTGGTCCTAGAGTTGAGAAGTTTGGGTAGTCTCCCTATCTTGTAGTCAACATTTACCCATTGTGAGGACCTCAATTTATCCTGGAGCTTTACTTATAAGAATAATAAGGGGGCTCGGGAGATAGCATGGAGGTAAGGCCTTTGCCTTTCATGCAAAAGGTCATAGGTTCGAATCCCAGAGCCCCATATGGTCCCCTGTGCCTGCCAGGAGCAATTTCTGAGCATGGAGCCAGGAGTAACCCCTGAGCACTGCCGGGTGTGACCCAAAACACACACACACACACACACACACACAAAGAATAATAAGGACTGGAATGTAAGTCCCTGCAATTATGTACTGTCATCCATAGGGACACATAGGACCATTTAAAAATCCACAGAATGAGATATCTGCTTATCTGTAAAGTTATATTTTCAGAAGGTGGAGTGGTTAACCCCATACCCAGAAGTGCTCTGTGCTCAGAGGTCACTGCTGGTTCTAAATGCTCAGGAGTTGTCTCTGGTAGTACTCTGTAGAACATATATAGTGCTGGGTATTGAAATGGGATCAGCCACATGCAAGGTAAATACCTTATCTACTGTACTAATGCTCCAGCCAGCCTATAAAATATTTCATACATACCAAACATACCTTGACCCAAAATTCTTTGCTTTAGTTTTATTTTGTGGGGATAGTACATCTGTCAGTGATCAGGACTTACTTATGGTGCTGTGTTCAGAGATCACTCTTGATGGGGTTTGAGGAATCATGTACGGTGTCAGATATCAAAACCTGGTCATTGTTAGGTCCTGAATTCTGAACGAAGAAGGATGCCATTTTGTAAAGGCCACATGGCAGACTTCTCAGGTTCTGAGCAGGGAGAGTTGCCAGGGAGAGTGGTTTTGTAAGAACAACATGGTGTAAGCCATTTGTTAGGTCTTCACAAGCCTATTTCCATAGACCTAGCCCAAAGAGACCTGACCATACTAGTTAGCCTATCAAAGAAGGACAAGAGAGCAATAGGAAGGTACCTCTAGACAATAGCTAATCATTTTAAGGATCATCAGAATGCTGGAACCTCCCTATATCCCTTCCCTATATAATCTTTCTTGTGACCTTCGGTGGGTCTCATCTTCTTCAGGGGATGGCCCTGGCTAGTCAGTTTGGGGTCTTGTTGGCAGATGGATTAAAGTATTTAACTTTATTCCAGTTGTGTGGTCTCATCCTTCTACTCTAGACCCTAACAGTCATGGTCATGCATACTATCTCTTGTGCCCCTGGACCCAATGATTCGTACACTTTTTAGCAACCACCAATCCACTCAGCATGGTGACTGTCCCGTGAAATCCTCACCCTTCAATTTCCCCAGCTACAATTCTAGTCTGCCTTTAGCTTGGTGATATAAAGAGAACTGAACCAGGAGGATAGGATAAAAACTCTCCTGGACCAAACCTGGGATGTCACTGCAGGGCTCTCATTTTGATCAGTCCAAATTTTAAAGGACCTCTCCATTCTTCCTAGGGGAGAAACTATTCATGTGTAAGTCTGCTAAATTAACTAAACTAGAATCCTTAACCTGCTCCACCTCTGCATATCTTCTTTGGAACCCTGTTTTACTCAGCCTACCTGAACCCTAATGATTCATCTATATACCTTTCCATAGACTTCCTCTTCAAAGTTTACTTGCCTTTTCTTTGGAATTGGGCTCAATCTCTCCCAAGTTCCAAACCCCACCCCAACCTCCCTCTTGAGCAAGTCTAGTAGCACTCTCTTTAAAAAGTTGCCATTGGGTGCCAGTCTAGGTTACTGTGTAGGGGTCAACAGGCTTTCCACCTACCTCTCGAGTAATGAATGCAGTTAGAGAAATAACACTGAATACTATCATAGCAATGTGAATGAATGAGGGAACAAGAAAGCCTGTCTTGAGTACAGGTGTGGGTGGGGTGGGGAGGAGGGAGATCTGGGAAATTGGTGGTGGGAATTCTGCACTGTTGAAGGGGGGTGTTCTTTACATGACTGTACCATACAACTACAATTATATTTGTAATCATGAAGTTGCCATTCACACGAATCCTATAATCCTATAACCACACAATGCAAATAACTCATCTTCACTGTTTTTACACTGATTTCTGCACATCACTCATCTCCCAAAACTCCATGTATGCTGGTTTCTGGACTGAGAACTCAGAATCTTCTTGGAATCAGGGTGGGGAAATTGTATACTCTCCCTGCCTCTCTACTTTCTTCCAGAAGCCCTAGCAGCCACACTCACATCCAACAGCCATGTCATGTTTTCTCATTTACACAGATCTGGGGAATTCTGGAGTGTTATGCAGCTGTCCTTCCACTCCAAACATCTTAACATGCATATATGAATAGAAATACATCAAAGCAGATATGAAATTATCTTAAAAGTCAACTAAGATCAAAAAACAATACCAAATAACAGAATGCTCACCTGGCAACACAGCAACTCAATAAACCTTCAGACAATTATTTAATGACCCTACTGTGAAATATGGCAATTTTCACAAATTTTCTTTAGTAAAGTGTTTTTTGATAATTCCATTTAGTTGTGCTGTGCAATATTAAGTAAATTATTCATACCTGCTCAGAGGGCAAGTTTATTGGAGGGTAGGAAATTGGTGAGGGAATATTACACTGATGTTGGAACTTATCATGCCAGAAGCAACTCTATTTTACATCAGTTTTGTAAACCATGGTATCTAAACAAAGTAATAAAACTGAAATGAAAAGAAATTGCCATTAAACAACATTTTCTCAACTCCACTCACAGATTCTCCCCTACCCTCCAGCCTGGGAGGAAAGTAGACACAATCTTACTTTCATCTCTATCCTCTACTGCTTAATCTTCTGTGACACAATGTCACCAGCATCTGCTCTATGGGTTGAGATATGTATGACTGAACAGAACTCCATGCCCAGAAGGCCCCAAGCTTGTCTTATTGCTCTTCTTTTACTGCCTTCCAAAGTTACATTCTTCTCTCTCTGAACTTTGCATTTGGCAAGAGCAATCCAATAGGACAGAGGAACAGGAGAAGGAGATAAGAGTAGGCCTCTGCTTTTGCTGAGTTCTTTGCAGTTGACTTTTGCAAAGCAAGAACTAGATGCTGAAGGGAGTAAAGTGATGGACATGATGCCTCTTTAGTAATAATATTTCAAACCACATTGCCTAAAAGAGTGTGTGTATGTGTATGTATGTGTGTGTATGATTATATTCGAAAGAGAGTGAGAGAGAGAGAGAAACAGAGAAGAAAACTGACCTACAGGCAGATAAGTGGAGGGCTAGGGAAACTGGGGACATTGGTGGTGGGAAATGTATATTGGTAAAGGGTGTTGGACAGTGAATGTCTAAGACTCAATCACAATCAACTTTGATTTCATAAAAAAAAGACAGAAAGAAAACCTAACTGTATTATGACCAACCTTGTATCCACAGTGTTTAAATAAATTAATTAAAAAACAACAACTTGGATTCAAAGGGAGTGGTACCACAGTGATAGGGTGTTTGCCTTGCACACAGCTGACCCAGGATGCATGCAGGTTCGACCTCCAGCATCCCATATGGTCCCTGAGCCAGGAGTAACTTCTGAGCACAGAGCCAGAGTAACCCCTCAGTGACACCGGGTGTGGCCCAAAACAAAAAGCAAAAACTAACTAACTGACTAAATAAATAAATAAATAAAAATAAATAAATAAATAATAAAAAATACCAACCTGCACAACTGGGTAGGCGGCGGGACTGGAGACACAAAATAGTCTCCAAGGCAAGTCTAGGTAAGCAAGTTTTGTTTTTAAATAAGAAAATAGAATACTGCCAGCCCCCACAGGCAGTTTTTCCCCTTGAACCTGACTTGAATAAGGAAGTTATTCAAGAGACAAATGTTAGAGACAAATATGATAAGGGAACTCTGCTTTGTCTTTTCTTACTCACAGGACTCCCCAGAGTTAGCCAAGTGCTTAGGCTAGAAATGATGACCAGGATGGAAAGCTACAGGAATCCACAGTTCTCTATATTCACAGTATTTCCTTCCTCTTTAATAAGAAAATATTGGTATATGCATATTTAGAATATGTGCATATTGAGAAGTGAAAGAAAAGCAGTTCAAATAGATTTGCAGTTTCCACTATTCCAGCAAGAACAGAATACTTATGCATGTATGAACTATAAAGAGTTAGAGATGTGTAATGTTGGAGCATCTGCATATAAGATAAAAGTGCTTATGTTTATATTTAAATCTGGCATGGTGCTATACAATGATCAATAGTAAACATTGTGGATAATAATTCGGAAACATAACTGTTACTTATAATGTTATTAAATATTTTTTTTAATCATAAGATGGTTGG
>PVKC010019761.1:0-18939 GCA_004027635.1 Crocidura indochinensis
AAAATTTTGTATAATTGTGCTTATGTTCATTATCAGCAAAATCTGCTATTCCCCTTCCACTATTTTCCCAGCAAAAATTTGTTTATGTTATGCATATTATGGTTTACTACTTCTCATATTCTCTTCTAATTCCATTTTCCTTCTATGCTCCTTCTCTAATTCCTAACTCTTCTATGCTATTGCTAAAGCAAAATAATTTTAGTATTACTCCAATTCTTCTCTCTCACTCATAGTATCTTACTTATTAATCTATTATTCCTCCGTACCAACTTTTTTATATTGTTATTATACCAGCCTATATCTTAATCCCCTTATAATAATTATTTTACCTACACCATTTTAGCTAGTGTATTGTAGTCCCCTAAGCCTACAATGGCTAGGGCCTAATATTTTAACTTTCTGCCCCTCTTGGCCCTTTTTGGCACTGTGCATTTCCTTTCTTTATAATTGGACTATATAACTGATATACCATGCGTAAAGCATTTTGCCTCGCATGAAACCAATAGTAATTCAAACTTCCTTTATTTAAAAAAAAAAGGGTGAAATTGTTACAGCCCTTCAGGAGTGGAAAACTCCTGAGTAGAAGCCATGTCAGAAAGGCCCGCTCCAAGGTGTCTCCTAAGCTAACTTCTGCGTGGATCGTCTGAAACATGAATTCCAAGGCTGTGACATTTTTTCTCTCTGTCTAAATCTAGCATAACTAAAATTCCTTTCCTTCAGCAAAAGGAATCACAGTGCAAAAAGCTGCTAGGCCAAAGCTAGCACCCCAAAATTTAATAAACTCGCCCACGTTTTTCCATTCACGCGTGTGGCCCGCACATGGTGTGTGTTTTCTCATTTTTAAATTCATATCTTCTGTTAGCAAATATTCCTTCCGTCCCGCTTTCCCGCATGAGGATAAGGACTCATGAAACACAAAAATTATTAGTTATGGATATTAGTTGTCTGTAACATGATACTCTACTTAGAAAACCTAAAGACTCTACCAAAAATCTTATAGAAACAATAGACTCATATATCAAGGTGACAGGCTACAAATTAACACACAGTAATCAATGGCCTTTTTATACACCAATAATGATAGGGAAGAGATAGAAGTCAAGAAGGCAATCCATTTACAATAGTGCTACACAAACTGAAATATCTTGGAGTCAACTTGACCAAAGACGTGAGGGACCTATACAAAGAAAACTATAAAGCCCTGCTTCAAGAAGTAAGACAGGACAAACAGAATTGGAAACACATACCCTGCTCTTGGATTGGCAGGATTAACATCATTAAAATGGCAATATTCCCTAAAGCATTATACAGATTTAATGCTATCCCCTTAAAATTCCCAGGACATTCTTCAAAAAAGTAGATCAAACACTTATGAAGTTCATCTGGAACAATAAACACCCTCGCATAGCTAAAGCACTCCTAGTGAAAAGGAAAATGGAGGCATTATTTTCCCCAAATTTAAATTGTACTACAAAGCAATAGTTATCAAAACAGCTTTGCATTGGAATAAGGACTGACCCTCAGATCAGTGGAATAGGCTTATGTTCTCAGACATTGTCTCCCAGACATACAATTACCTAATTTTTGACAAAGGAGCAAGAAATCCTAAGTGGAGCAGGGAAAACCTCTTCAACAAATGGTGCTGGCAGAACTGGTTATCCACTTGCAAAAAAGTGAATATAGACCCCCAGTTAACATCATGTAGGAAGGTAAAATCCAAATGGATTAAAGACCTTGATATCAGACCTGAAACCATAAGGTATATAGAACAACATGTTGGTAAAACACTCCATGACATTGAGACGAAAGGCATCTTCAAGGAGGAAACTGCACTTTCCAAACAAGTGGAATCAGCGATCAACAGATGGGAGTACATTAAACTGAGAAGCTTCTGCACGTCAGAAGAAATAGTGTCCAGGATACAAGAGTCACCCATCGAGAGGAAGAAACTATTCACCCAATACCCATCAAACAAGGGGCTAATATCAAAAATATACAGGCCACTGACAGAACTTTATAAGAAAAAACATCTAGGGGGCCGGGTGGTGGCGCTGGAGATAAGGTGCCTGCACTAACCTAGGATGGACCGCGGTTCGATCCCCCGGTTCCCCATATGGTCCCCCGTGCCTGCCAGGAGCGACTTCTGAGCGAATAGCCAGGAGTAACCCCTGAGCGTCGCCGAGTGTGGCCCAAAAACAAAAACAAAAACAAACAAACAAAAAAACATCTAACCCCATCAAAAATGGGGAGAATAAATGAACAGACACTTTGATAAAAAAGAAATACAAATAGCCAAAAGGCACATGAAAAAATGATCCTCATCACTAATCATCAGGGAGATACAAATCAAAACAATGATGAGATACCATCTCACACCACAGAGATTGACGCACATCACAAAGAATGAGAATAATCTGTGCTGGTGGGGATGTGGAGAGAAAGGAACACTTATCCACTGCTGATGGGAATGCTGTCTAGTCCAACCTATATGGAAAGCGATTTGGAGATTCCTCCAAAATCTGGAAATTGAGCTCCCATATGACCCAGCTATTCCACTCCTGGGGATATACCCTAAGAACACAAAAATTCAATACAAAATCCCCTTCCTCACACCTATATTTATTGCAGCACTATTCACAATAGCCAGGCTCTGGAAACAACCAAGATGCCCTTCAACAGACGAATTGCTAAAGAAACTGTGATACATATACACAATGGACTATTATGAAACTGTCAGGAGCGATGAATTCATGAAGTTTTCCTATACATGGATGTACGTAGAATCTACCATGCTGAGTGAAATAAGTCAGAGGGAGAGAGAGAGGGATGCAGAATAGTCTCACTCATCTATGGGTTTTAAAGAAAATAAAAGTCATTTTTGCAACAATCATCAGAGACAATGAGAGGAAGTCTGGAACTTCCAGCTCACTTCATGAAGCTCACTACAAAGAGTGGTCAGTGCAGTTATAGAAATAACTACACAGAAAACTACCATAATCAAGTGAATGAATGAGAGAAATGGAAAGCCTGTCTGAAGTACAGGTTTGGGTTGGGAGGGAGGGAAGGAGTCTTGGGACATTTGTGGTGGGAATGTTGCACTGATGAAGGGGGTGTTCTTTAAATGACCGAAACCTAATCACAATCATATATGTAATCAAAATGTTTAAATAAAGAAAAATCTAATGAAAATAACTAATTAAATACATAAATAAAATAAAATAATAACAGCTCTGTCAATGAGTCTTTTAAAAGCAAGTTTGTTCATTCCATTTGGGAATGTTTGTCCAAATTGAAGCATGAAATATTTTTGGTGGGGGAAGAGTATACTCCCTTGTCTCTCCTCTCTTTATACTCTTTACAAAACATTTAACTTCATTATTTGTCTTCTCTGAATATTCTTTTCTTTGATATAAAGTCTTCTTTGATATAAAGATTGTTTTTGAGCCCAGGTGTAGATTAGAAGTGACTTTTGTTTTTACCAGGTTTGATTTCCCTGGTCACATATAGATGTAATAATAACATAAGTACTATAGATGTTGCTGGCCTGGTTTAAAAAAATGAAATTGTTATAATCCAATTACAAGATACTAGGTTTTTAGGAGTTCAAATTTTTTTGAAAATTTATTGGAAAATGTCTTGGAATGAGAGTTTTTAAATCAGAAATATGTGTCAGACACTAAAATTTTTATTAAATCAACTGGTAAAAACTTTATATATCTAATATTTGAATTAAGAAACTAAATAAATATATGTCTAGGGCAACTGAATATCATCTTAACATCTCCATATGTTAAAAGACTTTGTCAGCATCTCATATGAGTCAATATCATACAACTATGCAGATCAAATTAATGAATTAATAGACAGCTTCAGAATATAAGTTCTATTTGCTTTATTCTGTGATTTTCAAAAGATTAGATAGAAAAAATGATACATAGTTTGACAGCTTCTAATATATGTTAGTGTAGCTTTATGCTGTGATTGTCAAAAGATTAGATAGACTGATATAATATATATTTGACAGATAAATACTACGCAGAATAATAACAAATACAATTTGGGGTTTCAGGGTTCTGATCATATGGTACCTTCTCTATTCTATAGAAAATGGGGTTTTCTTCAGAAATAACTGGAAAAGTTACAACCCGACTTTGAAAATATTTACTCAGAGATAAGTATGGTAACAAATGAACAAACTAGATTCTCCTTTTAGAAAACTTCTGAAGTGACATCATTGCATATGTACATAAATTAACATAAGATCCTATCATATAATAATAATTATTATTATTGGTACTTGCTTTTATAGCTTAAGTAAAAAAAGCAAAGTTAATTTTCTTTTGATTATTTGAGTTAAAATAGAAATAATTTAATTGGGACAGAGTAAAGTCTATTTTAGTGGAATTCAGGGCTTCAAAATGAGGATCTGGTCAGATGCAGGCCTTGAAGCTAATTGTTGACACAGAAAATAATCCACGCAGTAAAAAGGTACAAGAATGGGTTCAAGAAATCCATCACTTAAGCAAGGAATCTAACTACACAAGCTTTCTGCTTCTGAGAATTAATGCAGTTTAGTGGAGGATGACTAAATAATGAGCTCCTGCCTTTTTCAGATCCCTGCTCTTATTAACAAGAACCAGAAACACCATAGAGTGTAGTATGAACATTGATTAAAGTAGGACCAGTAAACCAACATCTTCTCCTAATTGACTTTATAGAAAAACAAAAATTTCTAATCCCATAATTCTAAGTTTTGGGAAGATGTCTCTAAAGATAAAGATAAAGGTTGACAATATTTTGCATAGGTGCAGCAAAAGTTGGAAAAATATAAAGAAAAATTTTTGGCTTAAAAACAAGGTATCCCTCAAATAAGTTCTTATCTAATAGAGGTCAGAGCACACAAATCTCATAGTTCAATGGGCCTTACACCCTGAACATCGATATAATGAGCTGGCACAGGCATCAGAAGAATGGGCATCCTCCATTCACCCTTGAAGCAGGTCAGCTATCTACAAAACATCCAAGTTTTTTTTTATAACAACATCTGGAAGCAACCCTCTACCAGGGAAGACCCTACCATGGCTCTGACATCGACCTGCTCAAAAGAGACTCCCCTTAACACTAAGAAGACTTGAGAACAACAATAACTTGCTCTATAGGACAGGGTTCTCTGCACTGTCCTTTAAGTGTGAGGTGAAATGTGAGGACACTCTGCACCATCCTGACTGCAATATAGGATATGCAGATTCCGGGATCTTTAATATGAAACATGATACCAACAACAGAGACTGTGTGAAAAATAAAAGTGTATTGGCAGTACAGACAATGACCTGGATTGAACAAACTAGTTTGCCTGGAGCCTAGAGTTGATCTTATGCCAGGAAACTTCAGGGGTTAGATCTCCTTGTATTTAGGCCAAGGTTTTTCCTTTCCATGTCCCTCATATTTTGGTGGGCCTATGCAAACAATAATTACTCGCTCTAACACCGTTTTTACTGTGCTTCTTTGACTCTAATCCTTAAGAAAAACAACCCACTTAAACTTTCAGGTTAACATAAACTAATAGGCATGAACATGGAAATGTGAAAAAGTACTTTTCCTTTCATGTTTAAGGAGTTACATAAGTCTTATGTCTTTAGATTGCTTTGTGTGCTGCTAAGAAATATTATGTACTTCAATCTGGGAACTTGAGGGCAAAGTAATTATACGTGGGTTCTGTTTTATTTTTCTTAATGTTCTTTGGCTGAAAATTCAAAGTTAAGATATCAGCAATGGGACTACTGAGAATTCTGTTTATGGGTGATTGTCCTTCCACTGTAACTTTACCTTGTCCTCTTTCTTTGCATCTTTGTTCTCATAACTAAAAATAAAAAATTAATAAAAACTGATTTCCTGAAAAAAAAACAAGGTATCCCTTCCCACAAATCATCCTGTCTTAAATCCATATACAAGTTCCAGACAAATTAATGTATCAAACTCAATAATCTTTCTTCAAAGACCCAAAAACTGTTCTCCTCAAACAGTTTTTACTCTAGGTTAGCAGGTTAGTTAATTTCCTGGGGAAAGTGCCAAGACAATTCCATTCATTATTAGACAATCTCCAATTTTCCTAGGCTAACCCTTTATGGTCTCCATGTAACATCAGGGTTTTCTAGGCTTGGTCAAAGTAAAGATGTGAAGGTTATTTAAAAATGATGAGCCAGAAGGTGGCCTTGGGCCTGTCATCCTCTGCAGAAGGGTCCTGTTAGAAGAGAGTTTTATCCCATCTCTCTTTAGGGTTGGGAGATACTCCTATCTCCATAACTATTCTAAATACTGAAAAGTGCAGATCCAGGGTCTGCACTGTTAG
Organism: Crocidura indochinensis; assembly: GCA_004027635.1. NCBI lineage: Eukaryota > Metazoa > Chordata > Mammalia > Eulipotyphla > Soricidae > Crocidura > Crocidura indochinensis. The sequence goes on from PVKC010019761.1 coordinate 6,350, forward strand.
ATTCCTGGTGTAGGTGCAGAGGACAGTGCTAGACTCAATGTTTAGGGTTAAATGGATCATATTTAAGTCAAGTCACCAAGGCAAGTGTTGAGTGTAGAAGGCCCTTTTTTAGCAAGAAATTACTGAGTCCTTTTCCCTAATAGGTAATATCGCCACTTAATTTCTAATAATTTCTGATTTAAATGCACTTATGCAAAAGGAATGGTACATAGGATATTATTGGGGCCCAAGAAGTAGATAATAAACCAATTACTATCATGGTTCTATCAAAAGCACAAAGACTTCATAGATACTATTTCTACTCTCTTCTAAAAATTTCTACCAGCAAATCTAAATAGAAAGGGGAAAGCATAATACACTATAGAGTATATATATTAAAGAAGTATATATATTAAGAAGCATTCAAGGGTGAGGATACATTTTCACTAGGTCTTTTGAGATAATCTGAGGAGAGTAGCTAAATTCCAGATACAATTGCAGTTCACACGAGTCTTGGAGAGTCTGAAAAAAATGACTTGCAGAATTCACAGATCATGAAATGTCATAGATCTTAGGTTCCATCAATAATCAAACTTTGTCTATGGTGAAATGAAGGGGTAGAATTTGACCACCAAGAATGCATCAACAACAGCAATATGCCTGCATTCTTCTTTGATGATGGCTCACAGGAGACCTTCATGTAGGATGAGCTACTGAAGAGGACCATGAACAGTTCACATGCCAATGGTGCTGCCCAAGTCCTGCTTTCCATGCAGTGAGCTGTCGGTAGTAAATCCAGCTAGGATTATTTATATAGATCCTTTAAACTTATACTGGAGTGGTACCATAAGCACCAGTGGGATTGTTGCAGCATCATTAGCATCATCTTCTTCATGGGAAAATAAAATGTTCGTATACAAGAAGGAAGAGATAAATATATAATATAAACAGGCATTAAATGTAATATGGATGAACATTAAACATAGGGGTTTCCACCACACACATTCACATAAACACAGACTAAAGGAACTATCTATAAGAAAAATTGACTCAAGTAGAATGGATCAACATGTTCAAACTATAAAATAAAGCTGGCATTTCAGGTGAAAAATTTCTACTTCCTTGGAGTAATTGACATTGATGGAGGGGAAATTTGCTGAAAAAAGTGTTTATGGTTTAGAATATGCTGAAAGCATTCTTAAAACAATCATATTTAAACTAGAATATTAAATGATATAGTGATGAGCACTGTAACAAGAGACTATGGCATTCGCATGTTTTATCCAAGTATCCCTGTGGAGCGAGATTCTGGAAGATATAGGCATGTAAACTCAAGTGGAAAACTAATGATTTGAAATATTTGTTAAGGCAACACTATGAGTATTGTATTAGGAGTCTAATCGACAATATCTCTGTAATCCAAACTAAATCTGTTAGCAGAATCATTAAAATTTTATAAACATAATAGAATAGAAATTAATACACTGAAACCTTTTAATAAAGAGCACTATAATGGGAGTCTGCATCCTGCTGTTGTTTGCTGTTGGTAAAAATGTTAGAACATTATAATAGTCATGTCTAAGGAACTTTCAATTAAACATGGCTAATTTAAACAGCTATTTTCATAGAAGCAATTTTCTTTGATATATAAAAAAGAATATAGGTAGCTACATATTTTAGAGACTAGTTATTTCTGATATTGTTTGAACATTAAATTTAAATCAATGTTTCTTACCATATTTTTATAATAGTCTGTTCAGTGATCTTTCTATTTAACCATAGTGGTTCAAAACAGAATATCATTTCTATTCTTCATAGTTGTTATTAGAGTCCATGGTGAACTGTGATAGATCAGGTTTTCTAATGGAAATTCCACATATGTCTGTAGTTTTTTCATCTTCCTGTCATCATAGAAGAAGAAATTCAAATGCATTAAGAGCACAGGTGGTAGTTTCCAAAAACCTGTCCTTTGTAAGGAATCCTGCAGTGTGTCACAGTGGTTAGAGTAAATCCTATGATAGTCTTTCTGTTCTTTAAAAAATACTTTGAGGTGGCTTCTCTGCCCAAGTCAGCCACAAAGACACCACAATCTCCAGGACCCAAACCTGGAGAGCCTTATAAAAGTCTGCTGCCTTGCTTCCTGTCTGCTTTTCTGCTCGACAGCCAAGAAGACGCCATCGAACAATCTCTAGGGCCCAAACCTGGTAATGGCCCCACCAAATAAGATGGGTGCTGATTCCCCTACCATGTGATTGAGTACAGGAGAGCCTTATAAAAGACTGCTGCCTTGCTCCCTGTCTGTTTTTCTGCCCAAGGCAGCCAAGAAGGTCGCTAGTATCTTCTAACCCACGAATCCAGCACAGCAATAGTAAAAGCCACTATACAAGTATTGCAGTGGGGAAACAATGCATGACAACACCACGTATAGAGAATGAAGATGACCTGAAAAGCCTCGCAGATAAGAAGTTAGGGAATTAATAAAGAGGATGCTCAAAGAACTCAAAGCAAGCATAGATTGATCTGAACAAATCATAGCAACAGAACTTAAAACTGAAATAAGAGGTCTGAAAACCTCAGTAGATGAAAAGAACACCTCATTATAAAGTCTCTCTAAAGGAGTAACAGCAGCTGAGATGGGGTCAGTGAGCCAGAAATGAAATGAGATACAGAACAACTCCATACAAGAGATTGATAAAGAACCTTAAAGCAAATGATCAGACAATGAATAAACTACTCAAAACATGTGAACAGACTAAAATAGAAGTTTATTATAAACTCAATAGAAACAAAAATAAAACATGAAAAATCATTGAGGTCCCACACACTCAGGAAGAGAATATTAAGAAGAGTTGGAGGAAGTGTGAGAAGATGAAGAAGGGGAAGAAGAATAAAAAGAAAAAAAGGAAGAAGAGGGATAAAAATGTGGAGGAGGAGGAAGAAGAGGAAGAAGAAAAAGAAAAAGAGAAAGAAGTGGAAGAGGAAGAAAAAAGAAAAGAAAGGGGAAGAAGGAAAAAGAAGATAAAGAAGACAAGAAAAGAAAGAAGGGAAAGGAGAGGAAGAACATGAAGAAGAGGATAAAGAAAAAAGAAGAGGAAGAAGTAGAAGAGATGAAGGAAGAAGAAGAGGAAGAGAAAGAAGAAAAAAGAAGAGAAAAAAGGGAAAATGGACTGAAGATTTATTTTTCATGTCTTTTCTTATAATAGTCTCTTTGTTTGAGCACCGTGATTATAGACATGCCTATACTTGGGTTTCAATTAAAAAATAAAATAAAATAGGAAAAAAAAGAAAAACAGAGATCTGGGGGCCAGAGAGATAGCACAGCGTTAGGGAGTTTGCCTTGCAAGCAGCCTATACAGGACAATGGTGGTTTGATTCCCGGTATCACATATGGTCTTCCGTGTCTTTCAGTAATGATTTCTGAGCACAGAGCAATGATTAACCCCTGAGTGCTGCTGGTGTGACTCCCCCAAAAATACTTTGAGGCAATCTTGCAACCTGCATTTATCTGTAGATTCCAAAGGCAAGAATAAATGAGTAAAGATCTCTGATGTTTGAGACAAGTGGTAGCAGATGAGGCATTGAATTGTAGATTTAAGCTAGCCTTGGAAAAAGTGTAGCAATAACAGATTCTTTAAACTGCCTATATACCTATCAAGGTTGTGTTATAGCTTTTGAGTAACAAGATGATCTCTATTTTTCTTTATATGTTTATTTTGTATATCAGCTTAGCTCAAATTCTGATGAAGACCCTCCAACAAGAATGGAAGTAGTTCATGCTGATTCATTTGACTGTCTCCTGCAAACTGATTATTTATCTTTCCAATGGTCATCTTAAAATGTTTTGGATTTATACATCTGTTGCTGTACAGTCCATAACATTTTTATAATCTTCTGCCACATTGTCTTTAACTCTCAACAGATTTGACCTGTTAATATCCTTCTTATAAAGGTTCTGGTAAAAGTAATCAGTCAAACTGGGAATATTATACAGACATTGTAGCACTGAATTCATGTAACAAGTGTTTCCTTAATTATTAAGTCTGGTGAGAGCAGGGCCAGTTCCCTCATATACAGCATAGAGATCCTTAAACTGGTCATTTCCACTCCTGATAGTCTCTGCCTCATAGTGTGGTGTCAGCTTATTATCCTGGTTACTTGTTGAGATCACAGTTTCCTGACCATATTTTTTGGAATATTTTGCGTTGATTGTGAGGGAAGGTTTACATTTTCAGCATGCATTGGTGTCTGAGTATTTTTGTTTGTGAGAAAACTGCTTCTGACAAGGCATGGTGGGACCCTGAGTACTACCACTGAGTGTGGAAAAAAAAAGTAAAAATATTCAAATATTCTTATAAATATAGAAATGGAATATTCATTTGTAGTTGTGCCATTGAAGATTTGGTCTGTAGAAAACCAATCTACAACTGGCTAGACACAGAATGGACCACTTATACTAGTAGACCGGGGTGGGGGAGCGATACGGGGTACATGCTAGGAACAGGGGTGGAGGGAGGACAACATTGGTGGTGAGAAAGCTTCTGATTCAATGTCACTATGTATTGAAATACTACTGTGAATAATTTGTAATCCAATTTGGTCAAAATAAAAATTATTAATATGAAAAATATAAAAAGAAAAAGAAAATATATTTTAATATATTTATTACACATTACTGTATATTTTCTATAAATTAAAAACTACTTATAACTTTGTAATTTGTTTTATAGAAGCACAGGTTTTTTTGTTTTGGTTTGGTTTGGTTTGTTTTTGGATCACACCCGCCAGCACTCAGGCTTCTGGCTCTGTATTCAGAAATTGCTCCTGGGGACCATATGGGATTCAGGGATTACAATCACCACCTGTCCTGGGTTGACCCCTTGAAGAACAGTTTTGAAACAATATTTTTCTTAAACTTAATATAGGTTATTATATTCTATTAATTACCTAATAAAATGTTTATTTTTGAGAATTTAGAAACATTTCTATGATTTAACTATGTGTACTCTTGTAATAAAAAGTTTTGTAAAATTTAAGCTATTTTATTTTTCTCTAGCTTATACATCTTGTGTTTGCTAAATACTTTCTACTATACTAAAATCTCGATATTATTAAAGATTCTAAAATAAAAGATAAAACTTAATCAGAAGCACTTTAAAAGCCTGATCAAATTGTCTTTTGTTTCACTGAAACACTCAATTATTTAAGCAAATTATTCTTAAACTGCCTATTTTTATTTTTGAGAAATATTTATTAGTTTAACCACAAGAACACTTGTTTCTTCAGGCTTATCATCAGTGCCAGTTTTGCACATCATTGTATCTGAAACTGTTAGACAGGAACAAAACAAAAGGTGTTAGCTTTGTTAAGACACTATTGCTATACATAAAACACGAATCTCTGCATTGAAATGCATTCAAATTTTGTATAGTATGTTGTTTGTACACAAGTTGCACATATATTAACTTTGATTGTTTTTCTTTTTGTTCACTTATAAATTTTAAAGCAGAGGATCACATTAGTGGCTAACATATTTGTGCTGGGAGGAGGTGAACTTTGCTTTTGCTAAAACTAAAATTCTAGACCATATCTTGTAACATAAAATGACAAGAAGAATTCTACTTCTATGCTTTTCAAGACCTGTTTCTGCTTTGCTGTAAACAAACATCTGGTGCTAAAAAATAGAAGCTGTATTCATATTAAAATAGTATCTCTGACATGCATGTATCAAAATTATGCATTATGGGTCTTTTGAGAACACTATAACTGTATAGAAATTACTCAGTTATACACAAAAGGACTATTAATTTAAGTAACAATATCCTACTAAACCTGATTAAACCTCATTAACCTAATTAACTATCAATCCAATTCAATTTTCTTTTATCTAGCTAAAAAATAATGCCTTTGATCAAATCAGTCAGTTGCTTTAAAAATATAAAGGAATTGAGACAAAGACAAAAACAAAGCCACAAAGACACACTAAAAGCCATATGAAATGTTGTTCTTAGTATCTATCAAATACATAGACACTAAGATGTCAATACATGAAAAATGGGCTGCCTTTTTGACACACCATTTATATTGCTGAAATATATATTACATATATGTATTTATATATGTCCACAAGTATTGTTTGTTTTTTATTTATATTTATTTATTTAGTTTTGAGCCACAACCAGAGGCACTCTGCTGTTGCTCCTGGCTCTGTGTTGAGAAATTAATCCACGTCTGGGGAAAATATGGGATGCCTGGGATTTAACCTGGGTCAGCTGTGTCCAAGGCAAATGCCTTACTGCTGCTCTTTTACTCCAGCACCTGTAAGCACTATAAATATTGTTTATAGTTTCATCCTTGTAAAAGTGATTCAGTACATGATATTAATATTCAAGTCAATGCATAAACATGTGTAGCAGTTGATAGAGTAGTTGTTAACAAAAATTGCTCTACTTGCATCAAGTAAAATAAAAGATACAGTTGGCTTCTATTTCTATAGAGCTTTAGGGATTCAGAGTTGATATTAGCAAGAAGAAGATATCAAGGGAATCCAGATAGAAAAAGAAGAACTCAAGCTCTCACTGCTGACAGATGACATGATACTCTACTTAGAAAACCATTAAAACACTATCAAATAGCTTCTAGAAAAAATAGACTCATATAGCAAGGTGGCAGGCTACAAAATTAGCACACAAAAATCAAAGGCCTTTCTATACATCAATAATACTAGAAGAAAAGTGGACATTAAGAAAATCCTGGCCTTTGTGCACGCTGAGGACTTCAAGGGAAACCTCTCCTCTTTCTACCTGTCTGCCTGTGTCTTTAATCCGAAGGTCTCCCAGCACCCCCAAGAAAACTGCACTCTGAAGCTGCCTGTAAGTAACTTCTGGCTGTGGGGGTTGCGGTCCAATAAGCTGAGCTCTCTGGCCTGGGGAGGCCCTGCATGCTGTGTCTTTGTCCATGCTGAGGACTTCAAGGGAAACCTCTCCTGCTCTGCCTGTCTGTAAAGTAGTGGAAGCAGAAGAGCAAGCACTCTTTTTTTTTTTTTGGGGGGCCACACCCAGTGATGCTCAGGGGTTACTCCTGGGCCCCTGCAAGCACTCTTTTTAACCAGTAAAAACCACCACAATGTGCAGGAAAAACCACACTAGAAGCATGACAATTTTGAAATCTCGCAGGCAAACCCCATGCACAGGAAATGAGGATCAAAGCTCTGATGGTCTAATAAATTCCAACCACCTGATTAAACTTCAGAGAAGAAACTTAAAATAGAAATATGGAAGATGTTTCAAGAAGTCAAAGAAAGCATAAATTGATCTGAACAGAACACAAAGACAGAACTCAGAAAACTCCAAAATGATAACAGATCTGAAAAACAGATCTGAAAACCTCAATGGATGACTTCGCAAGCAGGGTATCATCAACTGAGGAGAGAATCGGAGTACTGGAAGATGTGATGCAGAAAAACAACACAACAGAAAACAGTGGAAAAGAATCTTAAGACAAAAGAACAGGCAATGAAAAAAGTACTCAAGGAATGCAAACAGATGAAACTAGAAATCTTTCATAAATTCAACAGAAACAACATAAGAATCCTTGAAGTCCCAGAGACCCAGGTAGGAGATCTCCGAGAAAAATCAACAGTCAAAGACATCAACAAAGAGATACTCCCAGAGCTAAAGACTACATGCAATCAAATCCTGCATGCCCAAAAAGTACCAGCTAAAAGAGACCCAAAGAAAAACACCCCAAGACACATCCTTGTTGCAATGACAAGTCCCACAGATAGAGATAGAATACTCAATGCAGCAAGATCAAAAAGGGAAATTACATTCAAAGGAGCATCCAAAGACTCACAGTAGACATGTCACAAGAAACTATCAAGGCCACAAGACAATGGTGGTATATTGTGACAAGACTGAATGAAATGAATGCCTCACCGGGAATACTGCACCCAGCCCGACTCATGTTCAGGTTTGAAGGGAGAATACATAGATTTATGGATAAACAACAGCTCCGAATCTTCACAAAAGATAAACCAGTCTTAATGGAAAACCTATAGGTCAACTCTATGACAAGAGAGACCAACAAACACAGCAAACTTATCTACAAAGATGACATTAAATCTATGACAATCATCTTCCTCAATGTCAATGGACTAAATTCACCAATTAAAAGACACAGAGTGAAAAAATGTGTCAAATAGATGAATCCAACCTTGTATTAGAAACACATCTGAATAGTCAGAACAAATATAGACTCAAAATCAAAGGCTGGAGGAAAATAATCCAAGCAAACTACAACCTCAAAAAAGCTGGGGTGGTCATATTAATATCTGATGATATCAACTTTATACTCAGAAAAGTGTTAAGGGAAAAGATGGACACTATGTTCTATCCAAGGGATATGTGCAACAGGAAGAAAAAAAGACTATTAAACATATATACACCGAATGAGAGACCAGAAAATTATCTAATACAATTACTGATGAATTGAAAAAAAGAAATCAATAATAACACAATAATTGTGGGAGACCTCAACACAGCCTTATCAACACTTGATAGTTCAACCATACTGAAATCCAACAAAAACATACTAGCCCTGAAAAGAGTAATGGAAGAAAGAGGACTAGTAGATATATATAGGACACTCCATTCCAAAAAATCTGGATAAACATTCTTCTCCAATGTAAATGGGTCATTCTCCAGGATAGACTACATGCTGACACATAAAACATACCTCCATAAAAAAAAGAAAATAGAAATTTCCCAGACTGCATTTGCTGACCTGAAGGCTCTGAAATTAGATATGAACTACAAAGTCAAACAGAACAAAATCTTCAACAATTGGAAATTAAACATCCTACTACTGAACAATCAGTGGGTCCGAGATGAAATTAAAAAGGAAATCAAAACTTTCCTGGAAACTAATGATAATGAAGACACAAACTGCCATAATCTATAGGACATAGCAAAAGCGGTCCTGAGAGGAAAATTTATAGCTCTAGAAGCACACATCAGGAAGGAAGAAGGATAACATCTGGATAACTTAATGGCGCAGCTCAAAAACTTAGAAAATGACCAACAAAAAGAACCAAAAATAGGGAGATAGAAGAAAATAACAAGCAGAACTCAATGAAGTGGAAAACCGAAAAACAATCCGAAAGATAAACAAAAGCAGATGTTGGTTCTTTGAAAAATAAGCAAGATTGATAGGCCACTGGCAAAACTCACAAAGAAAGAGAGAAAAAAAACATCTGATAACACGTATTAGAAATGAAAATGGGGAGATCACGACAGATATTGCAGAGACCCAAAGGGTAAACAGAGACTACTTTGAGAAACTTTATGCTACTACACATGAGAACCTAGAAGAAATGGAAAAATTCTTGGACACTTATAACCTTCAATATTTAAGTAAGAACGATGTAGAATATCTAAACACTTCCATCACCACTGAGGAAATTGAAAGTGTAATCAAACGTCAGCCCAAAAGAAAAGCCCAGGTTCAGATGGATTTTCTAATGAATTTTTTCAAATCTTTCAAGAAGATCATGCACTACGAGCAAGTAGGTTTCATTCCAAGAATGCAAGGATGGTTTAACATCCGTAAATCTATCAACATCATACACAACATCAACAAGAAGAAAAATGAAAATCACATGATCATATCAATAGACGCAGAAAAAGTATTTCATAAGGCCCAACACCCATTCTTGATCAAAACTCTCAGCAAGATTGGAATGTAAGGAAGCTTTCTCAATCTAGTTGAAGCCATCTACCACAAGCCAATCACAAATATTATCCTCAATGGAAAAAACTAAAAGCCTTTCCTCTAAATTCTGGTACAAGACAAAACTGTCGCTCTCACCACTCCTCTTCAACATAGTACTGGAAGATTTTCTAAAGCAATCAGACAATAAAAAGACATCAAGGGAATCTATATAGGAAAGGATGAAGTAAAGCTCTCAAAGTTTGCAGACGACATGATACTCTACTTAGAAAACCTAAAGACTCTACCAAAAAGCTTATAGAAACAATAGACTCATATATCAAGGTGACAGGCTACAAAATTAACACACAGAAATTGATGGTCTTTTTATACACCAATAATGATAGGGAAGAGATGGAAATCAAGAAGGCAATCCCATTTACAATAGTGCCACACAAACTGAAATATCTTGGAGTCAACTTGACCAAAGACGTGAAGGATGTATACAAAGAAAACTATAAAACCCTGCTCCAAGAAATAAGAGAGGACACACAGAAATGGAAACACATACCCTGCTCTTGGATTGGCAGGATTAACATCATTAAAACGGCAATACTCCCCAAAGCATTATGCAGATTTAATGCTATCCCCTTAAAAATACCCATGACATTCTTCAAAGAAGTAGATGAAACACTTATGAAGTTCATCTGGAACAATAAACACCCTCGAATAGTTAAAGCACTCCTAGGGAAAAAGGAAAATGGAGACACTACTTTCCCCAAATTTAAACTGTACTACAAAGCAATAGTTTTCAAAACAGCATGTTATTGGAATAAAGACAGACCCTCAGATCAGTGGAAAAGGCTTTTGTTCTCAGACATTGTCCCCCAGACATACAGTTACCTAATTTTTAACAAAGGAGGAAGAAATCCTAAGTGGAACACATCATGTACGAAGGTAAAATCCAAATGGATAAAATACCTTGATATCAGAACTGATACTATAAGGGATATAGAACAACATGTCGGTAAAACACTCCATGACATTGAGACGAAAGGCATCTTCAAGGAGGAAATTTCACTTTTCTTTTTTTTCCAGCCCCATTATTTTCAAAACTTTTTTTTTAATATTTTATTTTAACACCGTGATTACATACATAATTGTATTTGGGTTTCAGTCATGTAAAGAACACCACCCATCACCAGTGCAATGTTCTCATCACCATCTCCCTCCTCCCCACCCACCCCTGCCTGTACTCTAGACAGGCTCTCCATTTCCCTCATACATTCTCATTATTTTTTTGTGGTTTTTGGGTCACACCCGGCAGTGCTCAGGGGTTACTCCTGGGTTCATGCTCAGAAATTGCTCCTGACAGACACGGGGGACCATATAGGGCACCAGGATTTGAAACGATGACATTTTGCATAAAAGGCAAACGCCTTATCTCCATGCTATCTCCCGAGCCCCACATTCTCATTATTAGAACAGTTCAAAAAGTAGTTATTTCTCTAACTAAACTCATCACTCTTGCACTTCATGAGGCGAGCTAGAATTTCTAGTTCTTTTCTCTTTTGTGTCTGAAAGTTATTATTATTGCAAGAATGTACTTCAATTTTTTAAAACCCATAGATGAGTGATACCATTCTGCGCTTTTTTCTCTGACTTATTTCACTCAGCACGAAAGATTCCCTGTACATCCGTGTGTAGGAAAATTTCATGACTTCATCTCTTCTGACAGTTGCATAATATTCCATTGTGTATATGTACCACAGTTTCTTTAGCCATTCGTCTGTTGAACGGGATCTTGGGTGCATCCAGACTCTTGCTATGGTAAATAGTGCTAAAATGAATAAAGGTGTAAGGAAGGGGTTTCTGTAATGTATTTTTGTGTTCCTAGGGTATATTCCAAGAATGGTATAGCTGGATCGTATGGGAGCTCATTTCCAGTTTCTGGAGGAATCTAAATATCGCTTTCCATAAAGGTTGAACTACACGGCATTCCCACCAGCAGTGGATAAAAGTTCCTTTCTTTCCACATAAATTCTTGGACTATGACAATCTTCCACGGTTGAAGGAAGAGTATGTAGCATATCTAAACACCCCCATCACTATTGATTAAATTAAAATGGTAATCAAATGTCTGCCAAAAACAAAAGCCCAGGCCCAGATGGATTCACTAATGAATTCTTTCAAAATTTCCAGGAGGAATTACTATCAATACTGGCAAGATTCTTTCATGAAATCGAAAAAACGAAAACACTTCCAAATACATTTTATGAAGCCAACATCACCTTGATACCCAAACCAGACAGAGGAGCAACGAAAAAAGAAAATTACAGACCAATATCGCTGATAAACATAGATGCAAAGATGCTCAACAAAATTCTGGCAAATAGAATACAATGCCTCATTAAGAAGATCATCCACCATGATCAAGTAGGTTTATTCCCAGGAATGCAAGGATGGTTTAACATCTGTAAGTCTGTCAACATAATACACAACATCAACAACAAGAAAAATAAAAATCACATGATCATATCAATAGATGCAGAGAAAGCATTTGATAAGGTTCAACACCAATTCTTGATCAAAACTCTCAGCAAGATGGGAATAGAAGGAACCTTTCTCAATATAGTTAAGGCCATCTACCACAAGCCAGTTGCAAATATTATCCTCAGTGGAGAAAAACTCAAAGCCTTCCCTCTAAATTCTGGCACAAGAAAAGGCTGTCCTCTCACCAATCTTATTCATCATAGCACTGGAAGTACTCACTATAGCGATTAGGCAAGAAAAAGATACCAAGGGAATCCAGATAAAAAGGAAGAAGTGAAGCTCTCACTTTTTGCAGATGACATATACTCTACTTGGAAAACCCTAAAGACTCTACCAAAAAGCTCCTAGAAACA
>PVKC010019762.1:0-18946 GCA_004027635.1 Crocidura indochinensis
CTTGAGTCATCCAATTGGTCTCCTTTTTACCTCCTGACCATGGGTCATCATCTCAGGGCCATCAGTCTGTTGTCATTACCTGAAAGCCATTCTGACTAAAATTCTGATCTCTTCCTTACTCAATTCCAACTCATTCTTCCCACTGCCAGGAAAGCTTTCTTTCCCAGTGGGTGAATGTGATCCTATCACCAGTCAATGTGAAAGGCCCGCTGAAAAAAGAGCCCTGTGTGAATATTTCTCCTGCCTTCAAAGGAAATTCTAGGTCTCTCTGTCCCTCAAATGGGCTCTCTCTTCTTTTCCTTTTCTCCCCGGTTTCTCTACATAGTTCTTGTTTTGTCTAGCAAAGTCTCATCCACTAGCCACTGATTCTTCTATCTAGTTGACTTCTCCAGTGCCCTTTCTGTTACCTGTCTTGAAATATTCTTCAAGTTTCCTTCCCTGCCAGACTCAGCACACATGTAAGTCACAAAAAACACCATATATTTCTGTTAACTGTATCTTTCTCCCACTCCCAACCCCTTTGCATTTTCCACAGAGCAGTCAACACACATTAAGAAGGCAAGAGCATCTGCCTCCCTCTCCCTGTCCTCAGTGCACAATGCCTGAGAAAGGTGCTTAAATAAGATAGAAACATATAGAGCAAACATCCATATCTGCAATATTCTGGCATTTGTTTTCTGATGTTCTTAGTGAGACAGAGTCAGCAGCGACCTGAAAATATTACCTACAGATCTTTTGAGAGCAAAAACATTCACATTATATTTATTACATCATATTGTTCACCTATTCTCTTTTATCTCTAGTGTCACTAATCTTTATCTCTAATTCATAAATTAAAGTTTATCTTCAGTATGAGTTAGAAAAGTAATAGGATATTATTATTTGGGGGGACAACACTCGCTGTGCACAAGAATCATGTCTGAAAGGACTCCAAAGATCATTTGCAGTGCCAGGGATCCACATGCAAGGCAAGTCCTTTGATAACTCTCTGATCTATGATAGGATTCTGTACTATTTGTAATTTTGTCTATCCACTGGGTTTGAGGACATAGCCCACATAGAATAAGAAGAAAATACAGAGGGTGGAAAGCATATACGTGTCACACCACATGCCACATCCTGTCTCCAGGGGAAATCTTCCCTGAAGAGTCCTATCTTCACGGGCAGTCCTACCTTACAACAGATTCTGCCTGAGGATTGGTGGCCAGCAAAGAAATAAGAATATTTTATAGCTACTTAAAACAGAAGCATAGGGGCCAGAGCGGTGGAGTAGTGGCAAAACATGAGCTTTGCCAGTTCTAGCCTAGGACGGACCACGGTTTGATCCCCCGGCATCCCATTAAGGTCCCCTAAGCCAGGAGCAATTTCTGAGTGCATAGCCAGGAGTAATTCCTGAGCGTCACTGGGTGTGGCCTCAAAACAAAAACAAAACCCAAAAGACAACAAAACAAAACAAAAACAGAAGCATAATCAAACAACATACTCATCCTCAACATACTTTTTTTTTTTCAATCGCAACCCTAAACTTATTTTTAGATTGAAAAAGAAAATTTTCTTTGGCTTGTGTCCCATTAGAAGCATTCACTGAGTATCTATCTCTCCCATCCCATGATTAAAAAAATTTTAGGAGAGAAGGCTTCACATTGTTCTGAGATAAAGAAATTACACAGCATGACCTAACTGCATCAATCATATAGTTCCACATCAAGAAGCAACTATGCATCCCGATACTACAGCTGAGATCATTTTAAAAACTGAATGGGAGTTTTACCAAGATTTCTCATTAGCCCCCAGCAGACCCTCTGTGAGTCTTACCTTACCATCATGTGTGGACGCCAAAGAACTGGGAACGCAGCTAGATTTAACTACATCATGGTATAGCAGGAACTCAAGATGTGAATAAAGTACATCTGTATGAGCTACTGGTCAAGACAGCTACATGTTGCTTTATTCTTATAATAACTACATATTTCACAAATAAATATGAACATTAGTCAAACCATCTATCTCAGAACAGCATTAATGTTAAAAATTGCTGTTCTTACGCTAATTATATGAATTGTACCATTAAATATGTAGATAATATCCTTACACATCTTCAAGTAATAACTCTGATAATTCATAATAATTGCATAAACATGCCATCCTGATGAAGATAACTTTTAATAATCTTATGTAAAACATTACAATAGAATATATTATACTATCTTCCACATTTAACATGATCTACAGATTTTCACAAGTAAAGATAGCTGGCTAATTTAAAACTGATTTCTTTTCAAAGGAGTCATACTTTCATTTGAATTCAGAACTAAAATATAAGGTGAAGCCCAAAGAGAAAGATTGGGGAAGAGACCTTGCCATCCACATCTCTGTCAGCTCCTGGAGTCACTAAAAATGATGGATTGTTTTTTTCATCTTTTTTGAGTAAGATTCCATGGTCTCAAGCATTATAGGAGGAAAAAGTGTGCCTAATGGACAATGATTTACAATTATTCTGTTTCAAACTGATTAGCATAAACGACCATGATAGAAAATTGCATGCAAACCCTAGAGGAGTCAATAAAATATATTGATCCATAGCAGCAACTAAGGCTAGAAAAATTGCTTACAGTCTATGCTTAAAGCTTCCTATCTAATTTAGAAGATCTTTTAACCTGAAAATTATTCCTGTTCACAAAGCATTCTTTCAGCCACATGAATTACCTTCCTAAGCAGATGGACATATCAACTATCAACAGGCCCCTCCTTTCCCAAGTCTATAGAGCTAAAAGTTGATGTAATGATCAACATAGAATCAACTGCAGAACCAAAAAAGGCAGCCCACCTTTAGTTAGAAACTAACAATGTGACATGATATTGCAGGCAAGTTTGTGACATTTAAAATTGATCATAGTCCTAGCTATTTCCAAAAACTAATCATCTCTCCAAAATCAAATGGAAGGCAATAGGTAAGTAACAAGAATTGGCTAAAATCTTCTAAGAGACTTGATAAAGTTTGTTTGCTTCCTCTTGTTCAGAACATATTCAGACACTGTTTTATACACAAACTTTAGGGAGGGATCTGAATTTGATATTAGTAAAGAATTACTTTATCACTATTATTCTTCATCTTTTCATTCTAAATATTTTACTACCCAGGGCCAGGGAGAGCCTTGCAGATGACCCGATTCCATCCCTGGCACCCTACGGGGTCCCCTGAGTAATCCCTAGGCAAAGAGCCAGGAGTAAACCCTGAACAATACCATGTTTAGTCAAAAATAAAACAAAACAAGATTTCACTTTCCAGTTGTGCAATATAATTGCAGTCTGAAAGGGACACAGACCCCCTATGTTGTCCCTATGTGGACACTTGGACATGGCATATTTCATGGGAAAGGCAAAAGCTTATGATATCTAGGTGGTGAAGCTTGGATAGGAAGATGCTCCTACATAAGGACACAACTGAAGACCAAAAGAATATCAGACTCAAACTCATTCCCACCAGGCCTAGTCATGGGAAACACCAAAGTTAAGTGATCAGGATAGCAATCCCCTCTATCACTCTCCTGTGGGTACTCTAGAGGGTTTTAATAAACTCCAGGCCTTTCCCAGTGACATGCAAGTGTCAGTAACTGTGATTAAAAGCCAGAACACTTCTGACGCTCACTTCCCAGCCAGGTAAATCAAAGGTTACTTCTCCCACACATCAGTCCCTTAATTATGCCATGCCCCCAAGTCAGTATTGAAAAAACTCCTAGGGTAATCTGTAGGTGGTTTTCTCTCTCACTAGGACAGTGTCTGAGATGTCATGCCTGTCAGACAATTTTTGACCTAGTCTTTCAAAACCTGAAGTGTACCAATTTCTAAATGTCTAGAAATAGAACTGATTGGATCCATAAATGTGTGAAAAAATTAAAATCTTGATTTTTTATTAACCACATAGTATTTTATGCAAAATAATTTTCTTGAGACCTTTTTATTGTATCACCCAACAAAAAGTCATAGTTTTTCAATGCTACTATTAATAACAGATGGTTTAAATTCATGATTACAAAAAAATTAAAAAATATGAAAAATAATGGGCCCTACTAAGTTTTACCAATGCCATACAGCTAATAAATGATAAAATGTTTGAACAAAACAAGATACACTGGACATATTTAAAGATCCTATTTTTACTGTATATTTTTTGGTTTTAGCTAAGATCATTTACTCAAGTATAGAGTAATAATATCATGCTGTAAGTATGTTAGTAGCATGGGTGTTCCTGTATGCTAATAGCATGTTGGTAGTATGTTGACTGCATGGATACTCTCAAGTCCATCAACTCTCCTCATTTCATATGATGATCATCACCATGCAGAACTCAAAATTTCTTCTTTCATAGTACCCAGCAGAAAGTTTAGATATTACTAAATATATACTAAAATGTAAAATGCTAAGAAACAGAAAACCAATAGCATGTGTTAAGCATCTGTTAAATTCTTTGACAACACATGTCCCAAGTCCAGTATTGCTGAGGGTAGCCCCATAAAAATTAAAATAAATTTATCTTTTCTTGGGGGGGGGTCATACCTGGAGATTCTCAGGGGTTACTCCCAGGAAATCACTCTTGGCAGTGCTCAGAGGAACATATGAAATGTCAGGGATTGAATCTAAGTCAGCCTCATGTAAGACAAACATCCTCTGCACTATGATATTGCTCTGCTCCTGTAATTAAACTTGAACAAAAAAAGGACTAGTCTGAATTGCTCCAAATACTTTACAACATTATTTAGGATAAATATTCCAGATCCTGTCTAAAATGACTTTTTATAAAAACATTACCATGTGCTGGAGAGACAGTACAGGGTAGGGCATTTGCATTGAATATGGCTAACCCAGGTTCAATACCCACTATCACAAATGGTTCATTGAACCCCACAAGGAGTAATGTCTGAGCACAGATCCAGGTATAAGCCTTGAGCACTACTGCATATGTAACCCACCCCCCCAAATGTATAATATATATTCTTCTCCCTGCAACACAGAAAATCTTATTCTCCAAAAATAGTTAAAATATTTGAGTAAAACTCACTGAGACTCAGTTCCCAATACCCCATATAGTCCCCCAAGCCAACCATGCATGATCATTAGTGTATAGCCAAAAGTAAACTCTGGGCACCAGTGGGTGTGGCCCCAAACCAAAAACAAACAAACAAACAAACAAAAAACTTCCCTAAGTGGATAAATCAGGATGAGTTCTATTTTGTTTGTTTTTTGTTGTTTTGGGGCCACACCTGCCATCGCTCAAGGGTTACTCCTGGCTCTCTGCTCAGAAATCGCTCCTGGCAGGCACAGGGGACCATATGGGATGCTGGGATTTGAACCACCATTGATCCTGGGTCGGCCGCTTGCAAGGCAAATGCCCTACTGCTGTGCTATCTCTCCGGCCCCAGGATGAGTTCTATTTTGAACAAGTAAGCATAAACTCAGAAAATAATACATACTGGTAAAATTATGGAGGAACTAGAACCCTAAGTGGTGTTGGAGGCAGGGTTGGTAATATGGTATAGCTGCTACAAAAAAAACAAGATAGCACTTCTTAAAAAAAAAAAAAGAACTAAATATGTATTTACCATGTGATTCAGCAGCTCTACTTCTGGGTATATATCCAAAAACTGTGAGAGTAAAAAAGCCTGGGTACTATCAGGTTCAGTCCTAAGTTCAAACCCTATCAATCCCCAAAGAGAACAGAGATCAGGAAATTGGGATATTTGCATTGCAACATAAATGCCCAGGAAATCAAAAATACACAGACAAAATGTGCTATACATAACCAATGAACTGTTAATTCAGCCTTAACAAGGAAGGCATTTCTGACACACACTGTAACATGAAAGGACCTTAAGGTTAGGCTAACAAATATTGCATGATTCTACTTCCTTGAGGTTTGTAGAAGCACTCAAATTCCTACAGAGATTAAAAAAAGATAGAATGTAGGTTGCCAGTGGCTGGAAAGAATGGAAAACAAGGAGATTTAATAGTATTTTAACATCCAGATAAAAATAGTTCTGAAATTGATTATACAATAATGTGAACGCTCTGAATACTGCTGAAACAAACAACTTGTTATAAATATTTACCATAAATTTGAGTGGAATAGACAAAGATAAGCAACGATTAGTCAAAAGAAAAAGAATGAATTCAAAATAATGAGTAAGTTAAGGAGACATGCTTATGCTACATATGCCAAATTACCATAC
Organism: Crocidura indochinensis; assembly: GCA_004027635.1. Classification (NCBI taxonomy): domain Eukaryota; kingdom Metazoa; phylum Chordata; class Mammalia; order Eulipotyphla; family Soricidae; genus Crocidura; species Crocidura indochinensis. The sequence goes on from PVKC010019762.1 coordinate 6,228, forward strand.
AAGTAGTACTTTATCCAATCACTTCTAGAAGTTTGGAAATAATGCAAAATAAAATGGTACTCAAATAAGTTACAGCAAAGCTCTTTGGATTAATAGCTAAGACCTCTATTATTCACTAAGTCAAATAAATAGTTGAACAATGTCTGAGTACCAAGACCAGGATTCTTTGATTCTCCACTGACACTTGTATGGAAGGCCTATGGGTGATAAGAATTCAGAATACTGACTTCAGTGCTGATGGAGGCCAGAGTGGAATGACCAGAGTGGGTGGTACACTATGTAGATGCTGACTTCTCTAAAGTTTTCCAAAATAAATGTCCAAGGTCAAAAGCCATGGACTTTAAGGGTTCTAGGAAAGAGGAACAGACAAAGACATTTTTCTGTTACCCAGAACTGCTTGAAGAAATTTTTTCTAACACCTTTATTTTCTCTCCTAAAATCATGAATATTAGCATGAACTGAAGCAAAGTTAAAAGATTATATATATGCAGATATACATATATATAAAGCAAAATAAAATAAAGAATGCCAGTAAATTCTCTGAATGTCTGTTAAACCTATATGATCACTAAAATTACTCATAAGTCTCTACAAGTATATTTCAAATTATGCAGTGTTCTTGTCTCTTTAGCTTAGTCCCCCAAAACTTTATATGCAATCTACTAAGTGACATTTAGGGGATAGCACAGTATTCACCAACAGCATAGTATTCAAAGGCAGCCCTCCCTGGCCTTTGAATCTCTGAGGATTGATTGGTCCACCAAATGCGAGAGTAGAGGAAAACACCCAATTCAAACAAAACAGTCCAAGGTCAGAGCATAGATTCTCAATCTTATTTCACATGCACAAAATGAGATCAATTGAAGATGGAAATACATAATACATTAGACAAACAGTTTCAAACCTTAATAAAAGACCATGGGATGCGTGTATAGCAATTTACATTTAATAGCATTTCATATTTGAACACTAAATGGGCTGAGGAGAGAAAACAAATAGAAAAAAATATCCAATTGCTTCCTTAAAAGTATTGCAGGCAGTACTGTAATAGTTCAAGTAGGATCAAAACTCCAGATACTATGTGTGCCCCATACATATCTTTTATTCCAGAACTTTCCCCGCTGCCTATCTCCCTTCATTTTCCAAGTTCTACAGAAGATATTTTATTCATTTAGAGGCTTTCATCCTAAAGCATATGCAATGTTCAATCCAGACTTGAATCTGATGATGATATACCCTTCTGTCATATCTTTCTGCCAAAAAAAAATATGGAATACCAGACTGCCAATCTAGCAATAATATACCATGCAATATGAGAATCACAAACTTGGAAGAAACCTCAAGTAGACATAAAAGAGACTTGGCATCATGCATCAAGACTCATAAACATGTTCATATTTCTATGGCCTAGAAATCTCTATTCTGGGAATTGATCCTAAGGAAATAGTTCCAAAAGACAGAAAAAGCTATATGCATGGATCTGCTCACTGTGGAGTGCTTTCATTCAATAAGCCTTTATTAAGTGTCTATTATGTGCCAAGCTCTAGGCTGGCGTAATGACTCTGCCTCAAGACATTCACAATCAGCTGGGAATGCAGATAAGTATGCACAAAATTACAACATGTTGGGAGAAAAACTAACAGGCCTGTTCGGAAGCAATAGAAACACAAAAATGTGCTGCAAGAAAAGGGCAAAGAAATGAATCAAGGGGGACTCACAAAACTTTAAGAAACACTCTGAATTTCTTCATGGTACTTTTTAAACACAGAAATAATACAAAGATATGAAGGTGGGGCCCCTTTATTGTTTTGAAAATATTTCCAGTCTATTAAAAAATTATAGATAGGTAACATGTAACTTTACTCCCCTTCATTGCTCTCTGAAGCTGTCCCCCTTTCTCTCTCCCTATAAGAGAGAGAGAGAGAGACTAAAGTTTGACCGTTAATCTCAAAGTTCTCTTAAAGCACATTTCACAAAGTCTATTCCCACCCTGAATTTTCTATTAGACATGAGGGTTTCCCTAATCAAAACTGCTGGGAAACTCTGAGTTCATTTTGCGCAAAACACAAAAAACTGTACCCCCTCAAAAAATAATGTCACTGCTCCTTTGAGTACTTTTTCTTTTAAATGGCCCAGAGGTGCTTGCAGATTCAGATTACTGCTTTGAGATTTCAGAAGGCCTTTTCCTTAAAAAAGAGAGAGAGAGAGAGAGAGAGAGAGTGTGTGTGTGTGTGTGTGTGTGTGTTTAAACATTTATTTTTTTAAAAATGTATTTTGAAGTTAAAAAGTTTCATAGTTTAGGGAGTGTATACTGAAGAAGTAATGATTTGATAGATACCTTAGGAATACACAATAAGACACAATTTACTCTAAAGTTATACCCATTACAATTCTAAATGTTGGGCTTATATTTATACTCAGATTGGAGAAAACTCTGTATTCCTCTAACACTGTAACCACCACAACACCAATGCCCACAAGTTAGGGCATGCAAGACATAGGAGTCACAGAAAGCCTCACCCTCAGCGTGTTCTGTCCTGCCTGGTGGCTCAAGGCCCTGGTCATGTTCCAAAAGTGCTGGAGGGTCTCTGCATGAATGACTAGAGAAGGCCACACCCATACTCTAGCTCCTTTTAAAAGTAACAGGCAAAAATCTGGATATAATCAAAGGGTCTGGCGGTTTGGCTTCAGTGGTACAGTACAGTTTTTGTACATGCACAGCCCTGTTATGATCCCAGCTTTGCCACGCTCTTCTGAGTGCCCTTGGGTGTGCCCCCAACATCCAATAAAGGTCAGGTGAAATTTGGAGGGTAAGCACTGCCTTAGACCAAGGTTAGTTAAATCTTTTTATAAATGTTTTTGGCTTTGTGTAACAGAATATTATGTCACAACTATTAGGCTCTGCAATGACAGCACCAGCAGCTATTGACAGTACAGCTATACTTGTAGTTATATTCTTTTTTTTGGGGGGAGGGCACACCCTGTGATGCTCAGGGGTTACTCCTGGCTATTCACTCAGAAGTCGCTCCTGGCAGGCACGGGGGACCATATGGGGAACCTGGGGATCGAACCGCGGTCTGTCCTAGGTTAGTGCAGGCAAGGCAAGCACCTTACCTTCAGCGCCACCGCCCGGCCCCCTTGTAGTTATATTCTAATAAAGGCTTATGTTGAGGGGAAAGGGGGGAGGCACAAGTAGGTCATATTTGCTCCATAGGTTGTTATTTTCTAATCCCTGACCTAAGCATTTAACAATTCATCATACTTGAGGGGCAGAAAAGTTTTACTGACTAAAAATCAAGGAAAACCAAGTTGCAGAGGTAAGGGACCCTGCCGACAACATGTCTCCTTACAGCAGAGTCAGAATTTCCAAACAGTATAACACTATTCCAAGTTTGGGGTCTAACTGAAACTATGAAATAACTATAATCAAGTTAACATAGATAAAAGTCACACTGAATTACAGAAAGAAAACTTCAGGTCTCATCTTTCCTCATAGAGCAACAGATCTATGCCAACCCAAACCAAAACATTGAGGACTTTCCTAACACTGACCACCACAGTTAAGAGGTAAAATACTTGTACCTAAAGAAACTTCTGCCATGTTCCCTGCAGTTCGAAGTCCTTCATCCTAGAAGGGAATGGAAACTAAATTCTATACTCAAATGTGTCAGATTATGGCAATGTTTGAGGCTTCTTTTAATTCTCCTAAAATTCTAATATTCTAATATTATCTAATAAAATTCTAATCTAGTATTCCCTGAATGATTTTGTCACACAACTGTCACCTGGTTTATATATATATATATATAAATATATATATTTATATATATATATAAAAATATATATATATTTATATATATAAATATATATATATATACCAGTAACTTATTTATTTTATGCCCAAAGAGTGTACTATATAAGTGCTTTTAAAAGGCTGTGGTATTTGTCCTGTGGGAACTTAAACAGAGTTGGAAGCAACTTATAAAAATGAAACAATGAGGGACTTGCTGATTTGGATTGCCATTTATATATAGATGAAACTCAGGGTGAGGAGTACAGCTTAATATTCGAAACTCAAACTAGAATAGGTGATAAACTTATATATAATAGGTGAGTGCATTTCCCCTCATCAGATTATATTAAAGTTCTTAACTCCTTTTATTTCGCTTGAGAGATCAAAGGTTCCTTTTTCACTATGGTTGTCTTCATTTGGAGCCTGAAGTCCAGGTTTCGAGTCTAATCAGGTTCCAGCTTGAAACATGGGTTCTTAGCACATCTGTTTCTCAGCTTACCATAAGAGGATTTTGGCTAGATGCTTCTGAAAGTCTCCTCCTAATGAAGTCACCCATAAATCCACCTTTTTGAATCGAATGACTCAGAATGCTCAACCCCCCCCCCCAAATAATAATCTGAAACGAAACTGAGGTATTGAGATCTAGTAATTCATGACTGTTTTTAGTACTTCAGAGTATGATAGAGTTTTAGTTATTAAAACCATCTCCTTTAAAAAGCAGTATTGCATAGAGAGCTGTACATTGTATTTCTGAAAATTGAATGATGATTTCCCTCAAAGGACAGAGGAGGAAAAGATGTGGAGCAGATGGATTCATTGTTCCCCTATGGAGGAAAAACATTTCTACACCTTGCAAAAATATATTAATTGGCCTGCCATCTGGCAAGCCTGCTCACACATACATAAGGAATAAAGTTTAGATCTTGAGGTTTAACATTTAATCCTGTGGGGAGATGGTAATTGGAATCTTTTTGCATTAACATTAGTGTTTTTAAAGGGAACAATTCAAAAGCAGTATAAACACAGGTGAAGAACAGTCCCTCCAGGGCGAGGCCATCCAAGGTGACACCATAGGTGCCAGTGGTCTCCTCTGACTCTACACTCCTCTGAGCACAGCACAGATGCCCTGAGTACAGAGTGTATTTCTGAAACTAACTGGCCCACAACTTGATACATTATACTCAGTATCTTCTGAGTTTTCTAGATGACTTACTGTTAAAAACCTAGGTATCTAAAATAAACTCTTTATGGATCAAAAAGCAGTTTGAAGAACAGGAGGCTTAATAAAATACAAGTTTTGAGATATGCGTATTTATGCAAAAATAGCAATAATAATAATAAAGTTAATAAGGATAGTAAGGATAATCCTTAATGTTTAATAGAAATTTTGTTTGAGTATTGGAATTAAGGATAATTTTTTCACTTAGAGATTTAATACTTTCTCCATTCTGTGTAAAGAGTATATCTTAAAAGTTTTATGCTGGGGGCCGGGCGGTGGCGCTGAAGGTAAGGTGCCTGCCTTGCCTTGTGCTAACTTAGAACGGACCGCAGTTCGATCCCCCAGTTCCCCATATGGTCCCCCGTGCCTGCCAGGAGCGACTTCTGAGTGAATAGCCAGGAGTAACACCTGAGCGTCACCAGGTGTAGCCCAAAAACCAAAAAAAAAAAAAAAAAAAAGAAGTTTTATGCTTCAAATGATCCTTATTCACTGTAATGTAGAGACTGGGGAATGATGAATAGGCAATAATAAATTATTTTACAATGAAAATAAGGTACCTCAATTTCTGTTAGAAGTACATTCTGTTCTACATTTCATGTCCTCAAAAAGAACCCCAAGATTCTTTTGAAACAATATTTAAACAACCAGAATATATGTTTTTAACAATTAGAATCTCTATCGTAAACAATAAACCTTCTAATCTACCAACTCATGACCATGTTCCTTTCCTAAGAAGCAACTTCAAATTAGTTTTAACCATTTCCTCCTAATCAAATTTGTTTAGTGTGTCTCTTACAACATCATTTACGTAGCATCAAAAGGACTATTATATATTAATAATAAACCACACAATTTACATGACAGCTTAAATTTGTCATTCTGATGCATTTTCCTGGAACCCACATTTCCAACCATATAATCAAACTATGTGTTACTCATTTTCCTCACAAAAACAATTCTTAAAAAGGATGGCACAGTGTAACAGGCTATTCTGGCTGCATCCTGCAACAGAAAATGAGGCATTGGAGGAAACAAGTAAATGCATCATACAATACTGATCTAATTTTAAAGGGGAGCAGACAAGAGCAAAGCATCTTTATTCCAATCTTGAATTAGCATGATCAAGTGATATTAGTACACACATCAAAGCATGGAAATACTCTACTACTTAAATGTGAAGCTATATGTAAAAGCACATAGAATTGTGCAAGAATAAGTATGCTTTTACTGTATGTCAATTATATATTATGTGTCAGAAAAAACAACTTAATCAAATTCACTTGCCAAGCTTATAAGAGTGAAAGAGAAAGAGAGAGAAAGAAGGAGAGAAAAAGAGTGAGAACCTGTGTCAGTAAGAGAGTGAAGTCTTGGAAAGGGATTAGGGGCCAGGAAAAACATCTTTAATATTTTACAAAGTGCCTGAAGGGAACTTTTTTCACTCCTTGGTTGAAAAGGAAAGTCCTTCCTCAAAGCAGCTCCCTCCTGTGCACATAAGAGCTAACTGAGAAAGAGAATAGAGAGACTGGAGGGAGGGCTAGGGAAAATGTTTTGTGGTTTAAAATTCTAGAAGCAGTATTTGTGCCTTTTGCATGAAAAACATCAGTGGTTTTCAACTGCCTTCCATAAGCTAGATGGGGCCAGTTCTCAGGTATAAAAAAAGGCTGAAAATTACAGCTGGGAGAAAGTCTAAGAGGTTACTATACTACCAGACTCGTGTTCAATTTCCAGAACCACATGGTCCCGTCCCATGAGCATTGTCAAAGATAGCCCTGAAGACATTCAGCACCATCAGGATATCCCAGGTATCTCAGGACACCTGGGCACAGCAGTCACATACTCAGGCCCTTGGGCTGAAAGGAAAGCCTGGTTTGCTAAGAACTGTCAGTGGGGCCCCTTCTGAACACTGCTAGGGAGAATACAAACAAACAAACAAACAAAAAACACAAAATATCCAAAACCATAAAACAAAGCGGTTACATGCTTCTTCTGTTCTAGTTTTTTTTTGTTTTTTGTTTTTTGTTTTGTTTTTGTTTGTTTTTTTTTTTTTACTTTGGGGAAGGGGGATGCACAGACAATGGTGCTCAAAGCTTACTCCTGCCCACTCCTGATGAGACTCAAGTCCTGACTGAACTGGAATATTCTGTAATATTCTCTGCTCCCAATTCTTATAATATTGTTATTATTATTTTGGTTTTGGGCCACACCTGGTTGCAATCAATCAAGGGTTATTTCTGTCTCTGCATTCAGAAATCTAGCAGGCTCAAGGAACAATATAGGATGCTGGGATGGAACCCATGTCGGCCATGTGCCAGAAAATGGGCTACCCACTTTGTCCCTCTTATTTTCTGAGAAACAGAATAATTTTTACAAAGGAAAACTTCTCTCCATAAACTCAGTAAGCATGGGCCTATTCAAGACAAATTATATAAAGTAATTTTTAGAAAGTAAAAAAGTTTATTAGACAGTAGAGTAAAAGGAACTTCCCATATGTAGAACTCAACTTAGGGCTAAGTTTGAGTTATTTTTTTTTATTTTTTATTTTTTGGTTTTTGGGTCACACCCGGCAGTGCTCAGGAGTTACTCCTGGCTCCATGCTCAGAAATTGCTCCTGGCAGGCATGGGGGATCATATGGGGCACTGGAATTCGAATCGATGACCTTTTGCATGAAAGGCAAACGCCTTACCTCCATGCTATCTCCCGGGCCCCTTGAGTTATTTTTCTAAAGTGAAATCTGGCTTTCTGACATTCTCACTAGACTGCCATAGAAGATCTAGAGGTATTGTCCCACCTATAAAATAAAAAGTAAATACTGTTCCAAGATAAGTAGGATTCTCAGATGTGCCCAAGAGATATATACATTCAGAAGACTGCACAAGACTACATAAAGGAAAACTCAGAAAAATAAGTGCAGACTCAGTGGGTGTTTAAATAAAGGCTTGTAAGATAGCTGTTCAGAGCTGTACAATAAGTAAAATTTTCATTTTTAAAAAGCACAAGCTCACTCAACTACCATTATAAACTTCGATGCTTTAAGAAGAGAAAATTACAGGAGAATACATATACAATTTCCATTAATGGGAAAGAACATCAGCAGGTGGCAGTTTTAAAACAAAGTAAAACCTCCTTTTATTTTCCATGCTCTTTCCTCAGTCAGCAGGTGGTATTTTTACAGCAAAGATCAAACTTATCAGCTCTTCTATTATAAGGTATTTGTGGAATGCACACAAATATCTTGACTTGCTAGGAGACTGCTCTCCTCTAAAAGTTAAGAAGCTAAAATCTCGTTTTCCAAATATTATGTTCACTAATTAGAATCCTATTGATGCTAAAACTCTTTGGAGAGAAGATAGCATAGTTCATTTTTATCTGAGGTTGGAAAATAGTTCATTTCTTTAGCTCTCAGTTGACTTATTTCTATTACAGATATTATAGGATTAGTGAGGACCACGATCTACCAAATAGCTTCAATAGATTTTCTTTCTTACCTTATCCTCTGCTGATGTTGGGGGCTCCTTGTAATTACCTGTCTACATTGCTCAACTAAATGGAACCACTTGAAATAGATAATAAGCAGGCATATTTTTGTTTCCCGGTGAAACTTATAGCCCTGGCCAGAGGTACTCCATATATACTTGCGACACAAATAAATAAATGAGGTGAAATGCTAAATGGTCAGGCCTGTCCCTGGAAGTCAAGTACAATCAAATTAGATTATTAGGTTATCAGATTTCAGAAGGTAATTCAGCATAACCCAAGTGCCACGGGTGTGACCCAAAAACAAAACAAAACAAACAGATGATTCAAGATCATCATCAAAAAGAAAGAAAGAAAGATCATATATAAAAAAACAAAACAGAAAAAGATGATTCAAGATTATTCACCAGCTTCTCAACCAGGAAAGGACCCACACATCCTAGCTCAGAACTAGCTCCTTCCCATTTAAATATCATCAGCATGCTCTAAATATCATCCTATGCTCTAGAGTTTACTCACTCCAGCTCTTTCTTTGCCTTTTGCCCCATTTATATTTGCTTTATTCTTCTTGAGTATTCCCTATTTTTTCTTTTAACAGTGACCAGCTTTTGTTGTTGTTGTTTTTTGGTTCCTTTTTGATTTTGGGTCACACCGGGTGACGCTCAGGGGTTACTCCTGGCTATGCACTCAGAAATCGCTCCTGGCTGAGGAAACCATACGGGACACCAGGAGATGGAACCATGGTCTGTCCTAGGTCAACTGCATGCAAGGCAAATGTCCTACCACTATGCCACTGCTCAGGCCTCTCTTCTTGAGTATTTCTAAGGCAGTAAAAGAGGAGGAAATGAGGACTGGAGATACAGGTCAGGAACAGAAATTAAGGAAATTTAACTTGCATGCAATTGTCTCAGGCTTGATCCTAGGCACTATACAGTCCCCACAGTATTGAAGCCTGATCACAAAGCTATGAGTAATTTAGAGGACTTTGAGTTTGGTACACAAAAACAAAATAAAAGAGAGTGAGAGAGAAACTACAGAGCCTTCCGAACCAAGAACAACCTTCTAACACATCTGAAGAAACTCAGTCTCTGACAAGAAGAAAAAAAATACAAGAAAACCCCAAACACAGATATTTTGATCAAATAAACCTGACCACAGAGTTGAAGAGATATACACACCTGGAACTTCCCGACATAATCCATAAATGTTGGGCCATGAATCCCATCCAAACATGTTAGTTTCTTATTGAATAGTTTAAATCAAACCTGTTCAGTGGCTGAAGGAACGAGCCACTGCCTGTAGAGCACACCTAAGAGAATGGAAGGTTGGAAAAGTGAAGGTTGTTTCCTCGGCTTCAGGCTGGCATTCCCTTACATGGGAACTAGAAAACTGGCTTAAAAATGAGAACTATAATCTCTCTGAAACAATAGCTAATGACGAGCTTCCTTAATGCCAAAACAAGTGGTCTGGAGATGACTTCTACTAACTGAATGAAAGTGTAAAGGGCATATATATTTACTCTGGCACAAATATCAACTTTTTGAGTATGTCTATCAATGCCAACATTCAGAATTCTTTTCTTTATGAATTTTCCATTTGGGACCCACTCCACAGAATGTTTTTGTTTCCCAGAAATGACATCAAAACTTGAATATAACAATGTTTAACTTGTTCATTTCTGTACCATTGGGCCTTCAAAACACTCTATGTCTTGGGGGAGGGGGTGTAAAGGGAGACCAAAAATCAGATTAAATATTAAAAGGTAAGAAAAGCCACAACTTCTCTAGTTTAAATAAATTTCTTTAAGAAGTTTTTACATGTAAGTAATTAATCAAAAAGACAGTAAAAAGTTAAGGTGCTTGCCTAGCATATGACTTCAATTCTGATTTGAATTCCAGCATCACATATGGTTGACTTCCTCTGGCCCCCTAAATTTGGGGATGCCTAAGCACAGACTCACATGTACTCTCTGAGCACAATCGGAAGTTGTCCTAAGGACTACCAGGTGTGCTCTCCATCATCACCACCACCCAAAGAAAACTAAATAATCAATCACAACTTACAAAAAAACTAAAGCCTATCTACCATGAGAGCATACCTTAGCAACAGAGGTGCTGGTAAGGTGGCATCAGCATCTATAAGTTCCAAGAACTGGTCTAAAGAGAAAGTACAATACTGATACTAAGCTTGGGGTTTCTACATTTAGAAAGCTTATAAGCCATGATTGGTTTCTCTCCTAAAACCTCCTAGAGCTGGTGGTGTAGCTTATGCTTCAGTGGCAGAATACAAGCTTTGCATGTACAATGCTATGGGCTAATTTGTATGCACACATACACATACACATACACATACCCCAAAGAAATCAAAATACAAACAAAAATCCTAAATTTCAAAATCTAATTTATCTGAACTTGAGAAGAAGGCATCTGTTGAGGGAGAATGCTATGGAAAAGTTTAGACATGTACATATCTACTTTTATTTTATAACTCATAAAAATACATCTACTTTTATTATATACTGTGATCCAGAACTCTAATGCCAGACATCATACCATAAGACATACATGAACTTATTATTTATAAGCTTATTTTGAAAAATATATAAAAAAAACCCCAAAAGTTTAAAGCACCTGAAATTAACACTATCTCACTATTTTTGGGGGGTTTTGGGGTCACACCTGGCGGTGCTCAGGGGTTACTCCTGGCTCCATGCTCAGAAATTGCTCCTGGCAGGCATGGGGGACCATTTGGGGCACCGGGATTCGAACCAATGACCTTTTGCATGAAAGGCAAACGCCTTACCTCCATGCTATCTCCCGGGCCCCACTATCTCACTATTGACCATAATGGGCATTTGAAATTAAAGACAAAAACCTTGCTTCCTTAGAGATTTCATTCGTGGAAAATTCAGATTCATAATCATCCCCTGAATTTGTTAAGGGAAGTGTAACATCTATCAGTCATTGGCAACCTGTATGTTCTCTGAAATGAGTGCACATAGGCTAGTTTTCAATGAACCATTTTTGGCAGGCGAGAATTCTACCACTGAGTCACTGAATCACCAATGCCCTACAATGAACCATTTTTGGACTAGCAAGTGACTTGTGCTTATCCAGAAGAGTATAAGAATGGGAAATACCAAGTGGATAAAATCAGTCCTTACATGGTAAAAAAAAATATATCCACCATAATTTATATTCACTATATCTGCCATATGAACATCAAAGCTCAATATCTACTTAGGACTTCTAGGGAAACTCTTGGATTTTGTACCTAAAGTGTTGAGATGAGCCAAGTGAAAGTAGTATTTTTACAGTAATCATCAGATCTTGGTTCCAGGATCAACAAGCCATTCCAAATCAAACTTAAGAAATAACATTACATAACATTACTTAATGGGTATTGTTTTACCTTAACAAAAGGTTACTTTTACCGTATTTCCTAGAATGCTTTATTCAGCTGACAGTTTTTCCTATGACACACTTATACCTCTTCCCTTTATCTTACAAACATCTTTACTGTCAAATACTTAAGAATTATAGTTCATAATTTCAAGTTTCTACCCTAAGCATTTCAAAAGATACAAATGTTAGAGGGACACAAGTAATTTTTACACACACTTGGACTTCAGATTTTTCATCAGATTTTATGTCTACTAAGTTTGACAGTGGTCAAATAATGTTTGAATGGTAACTCTTTTATTGGTTTTTGTTTAGGAGCCACATTTGGCATTGTTTAGGGGTCCAAATGAGGTACTAGGAATTGAACCTGAGGCCAGCTGTGTACAAGACAATCACCCTATCTGCCATACTATTTAACTCTTAGGCACCTTAAGAGTGACTCCTAAGTGAGAAATGCTTTGAGGTTAGAGTCAGGGGCTTGAGACATCAGCATGCATTTAATATTTAAAATTAGAATAAAGCATAGCAAAGTCAATTTTAGTAAATACTCACAGGGCAAAATGAGCCATCAGTTTTCTTCCCTCTCTGATTCAATGACCCTAAGAGACCTCAGCAAGATTCTCTAGTTAGTTCCTCATTCCTCCACCCTGGTGATTCACTCAGAACCTAGCATGTTACCTATGAAAGATATCTGCAATTTGACCTCCCACATCAGGTCAGAAATTTTCCATGGGGTTGGCTCTTCCCTTTAAAAAACTTAAAGTGGGGGCCGGGTGGTGGCGCTGCAGGTAAGGTGCCTGCCTTGCCTGCGCTAACCTAGGACGAACCACG
>PVKC010019763.1:0-18935 GCA_004027635.1 Crocidura indochinensis
CAATGAGAAGGACTCTTTTTTGTTGAGGGAAAGGAAAGGTCTTCTGTCCTCTGGGAAGCCAGAGAAGACTGAAGCAAAGAGGACAGCAGAGCTGAACCATCTCCCAGACTCACTGAATAAGAAATAATATTGTGTTGTGTTATGTTGTGTTGTGTTGTGATGTTACACTGTGTTGTGTTGTATTGTGTTATGATTTGCTGTTGTAGTGGCTGTTGTAGTGGTAGTTGTCCTCTGAGAGCACAAGCTGAATAGAACGCATGGAGAACAAAGGTCATCTAAAGTCAAATTCTCAATTTTCTTCCACTTACATCCAAAAAAACTGATCTACTCTCTACTGGTTCACTCCCACAATCTTGGGTTCTACTTCTCTTTTCAGCTCCCCAGGTCTAGATGAAGAAACTGCAGAAAAGCAATCTTATCAGTTTTATTTACTTAAGTGACAGAAATCCGACACATGAATTTGAGTAAGTTAAACTTTCAAAAGAATAAAGACAATTTCAAGAGACCATATAAAAAAACACAATTTGCCTACTTATGAATAAAAAGTAAGGTTCAATCATGAAACTCAATGCCAATTTAAGAGAAGTATCTTGAAAACTTTTCTCTTACCAAAAGAAACTGATGTAATTAGAAATCTTTTAACCCATAAGGCAATAGGGCATGCCAACTGAAGACATCAGAGCAGATAAATTAGGCATATAAATGTGCTTACATTGTTTAAGAGCCATATTACTGCCACTCAGAACATACCAGAAACCGATACTCCACAAACCTCACCCATAATCTTAAAAACTAAAAGCTGAAACCCACAAAATTGTAATGCAAATATCAAAAGTTCACTTCAAAGGTCATGCGTCACAGGGTTTTTTTTTCCCACACTTTATTGGAAGGAGTCTATATACACAAAAGAAAATGAGTGCTTTGGTTTTGTAGATAGTTCTAGCATAGTGGTATTGCAAATTTCATACCAGTTTCCAGATCATAAAAGGTGCACAGAATCGTGAAGAAACTTATTTGTTTATCTATTGGTTCAGTTTGTTTATCTATTAGTTTAGTAAACTGTCACAGAAGGAAAATGGATCTAAGATATATACTCAGAAAAACCTTTTTGTTTTCTACGAAAAGGAACTACAAAAATGATATGGGCTGTAGTGATAGCACAGCAAGAGGGTGTTTGCCTTGCAAGCGTCTGTCCCAGGATGGGCCTAGGTTCGATCCCCAGCGATCCATATGGTCCCCAAGTCAGGAGCAATTTCTGAGTGTAGAGCCAGGAGTAACCCCTGGTGTCACAGGGTGTGGCCCAAACAAAAAAAAAATAGAAATGTGATTTATTTATGATTCCACCTGCTATTCACTAAAATAAAGCAAAAATGTACTCATATAACCTTTAGGTTTAAGAAAGCATGATAGCTGTTTAGCCCATTTCCTCTCAGCTCATCTAAATACAATGAAAAAAATGAAACTTCCCCTCAACCCAATGTGAAATCTTGCACCTTCAAAAATGTGGGGCAAAAGATTATCAAGTAACTATAAGCTTAGCAAAAAGTTTGTGCTTCGATTTACCTAATGGATAAAGTATTCCAATCACCTCCCTCTCCCCAACCCTACCACCAACTAACTACTTTGTCCCAAATGTTGCTAAACAACAGGCTCCAAACTTCACTGCTTAACACAAGCATCCACTGCAATTAAAATCACTCTCCTTCATTTCAACCATGAATCAAAAGGAAGTAGTACTAATTATTTATTAGTCCACTTGAATCCATCAAATACTTATCACAATGCATACCTGTTTATTAGGGTTATTTCTGTCCTAGACTTTACACAGAGTTCATCAAGCATGAGACAAGAGATAAGCTTGAAGTTCTGCCTTATCAACTATGCTTTGTGCCTTTAACCTCCGAGCCAGTGAGATCTGGGTAGTTTCTGGTAATAAGAAGCATTCCAGTATTTAAAATATGATGTTAATTTGCGCTGGCCTTGAAGCCAAACAGTTGTCTATTTTTTAATAGTAAATAGCACACATGTATCTACTTCATAACGCATTATCTATGCCTTCGTTCCATTTCCATGTACACATCATAGAAAAACTATTACAATCCTATTATTACGCAAGAGAGGGAGAGAGGAAAATGAAAAAGAAAATAAAAGTGAAAAAAAAGAACCTTCACTGCAGCTGTGCACAAACATCTCTGCTTTGTGGCCTGTGCATTTGTGTAAATAATATTACTCCTAATTCAGAAAGTAACATTTAATCACATGTAGTCACTGGTCCTTTATATCAAGTTATATACCAATATCAATCAGGGTGTGGTGAAGGTGATGAAACAAGAGATGGGAGAGGTCCTTGTAGATAACTCCACTCTATCAACTACTTAAATAATGACTTTTTGATCATGACTCATGTGGGTTACCCTGAAAGAAGCTATTTATATTGAAGCTAGTATTCAAGAGGAAGTTAAATGTCACCTGTAAAAAAAAAAAAAAGTATCTCTTCTGTCATCAAGAAGCTGTATTCCTCTCCCTTAATAAAAGATGCCAATAAAGCAGCTTGAGCCCTGAGTTGAAGACCATATACCTTAAATTTGCAAAGACACACTTGTAAAGCAGTTTACCTCGATGTGCTTAGTAAGCAGATCAAACTAATACATTCACATTCAAGAAGTGTTTGCACAGGAAGTTATTAAAACTGAACTGTTAGAGGCTATTTCCTCCCTACCTCACCCGCTGGAAAACTAACCAACTTCCTCCCGACCATAATTCAACTTCCTCCCTGATTTTCAAAAACTAAGTCCCCCAGAACAAAGAATTCTTCTACTCTAGCCAAACTCTTAAGCACCACCTTGTCACGTTCAACTCCACTGAATTTGGCCAACTCTCCTGCCATTTGTGCTAAGGAAAATCACAGCCTTTCTGACCCACTAGCATATGGAAGGGCTTGGATAACTGTTGAGAGCTGCACCTTCAATCCTTTATATTTGCTGACCAGCACTGCAGACTAGCAGTTGAAAATGAGTGGCCGTACCCTTTTAATAAACTGGTGAGACATTTCTAAACCTGTAGTGGGTGTGAGAAATAGCAGTTAAAAACCTCTGGTTAACAGTATGCCTCAAAAAGCACCAAACTGCAAAAATACAAGTCACATGTGCAATGACTAATGTTAACCCACATATTCACAATTCTGAGTAGTAAATTTTAGATAACAGCCATACTTCTTGAGCTGTTTAAAACTAATGTTCAAACATACTGACAAGTTACTCCTAAAGACAATCTCCTTATATAATATCAAATCAGAACCTCAAAACCCAAGTATCATTAAAACAATATGCTGTTCCTGGTCCCCTTGTGTTGCCAGGTGTACTCTTTGGGCCCTTCTCTAGGCATTACACATATATTTTGAAAGCACAAAAATAACTAGACTCCAACCCCAACAGTCTGGAGAAAACTCCACCTCTGTGAGCACATAATTGTCAGTACTTACTTAGTTCCACCCCACCCCCCAGTGACCCCCTTTTCTCCTGTTGCCACAACTCCTGCCATAAGGCCATGGGGGCATGGGCACGGATGCTGACTTGCCTGCAGTGTGGAACCTGTGGAGCTGGAGGAAAAGATAAGGAAGCCAGTGTTGTGAACAAATGTCTAGGTAAACAAGCTATATTCATCATAAGAATCTCTACACTGTGTGAAAAGAACATGCTGAGTGTGAAAAGAAAGAAATAGTAAACACTGAGGGCCAAATGGCCTCCTCTACTATAATAGGCATAAATGGTCTCTTCTACTATAATAACCATATCCACATCACTGATGATTTCTGTGAAAGAGTGTAAAACACTTAAAACAGCTCCTGTTACATTTGAAGCAGGGGAATATTCCACTATTATCAGATAAAAAGATGTATAGTGTAAACTTTTAGATACAAAGGTCCATTTATAGTATTGTCCCTTCTTCTTTCTCCTTTATAGTAATGTCTTTTCTTCCACTGAAAAAAGGTATACTGGAGCCAGAGAGGCAGTACAGTAGATAGGGCATTGGTCTTGTACTTTGCCAACTCAGGTCCAATCCCCAATACATATATATTCCCCTGAGTCTCAACAGAAATGACCTCTGAACAGATCTAGGAGTAAGCCCTGAACTTTGCCAGTTGTGGCTCAAAAACTAAAATGGGGGTGGGGAGGGGGGAAGATATGGAATACTAGAAAGCTATGTTGAATAATGAATAGTTATATCTGAATTTGTTTGAGCAATCAGTCTCCTGACTTGACCCTATTTTTAGAATACATAACAAATTAGCTTAGAATTTCTTTGCTTCTTAATAGTATTCTCAATGAATCATCATGAATAAAGGAAAATATAAAATTAAATAGAAATATCCTAAAAAACCATCAGTGGGAATATAGTCCCCTCATTTTGTTCATTACTAATTGCAGAAGATCCTATAGGCACTATTGATATAGGCAAAAGGCAGCTTGTTGTGAGACGAGAAAGCAGGCTCCAAAAACATACATGTAAGAGATAACAGGTTGTGCGCAGGTACAGAAGGTAGGACGCTTGCATTGCATACAGCCAACCTAGGTTTGCTTCCTGGCAACGCATATGGTCACCTGAGTACTGCCAGGAGAGATCCCTGATTACAGAGCTAGGAGTAAGCCCTGAGCACATTCAGGTGTGTGTCCCTGCTCAAAATTAAAAAAATGAAAATGGGAAAAATTCATATATATTATTGATTTAGCTATATATTCATATAGCCTGTTTTGAGTTACATAAAAGCTGGATAGGAGGAAGAGGAATTTGCTGTGTGCCTCTGCAAGATGGCTCTTCCTTAAGCCCGGTGACAGACTGGTGTGGCTATTGGGTATTAAGTTTAAAGACCTGGAACCAGTTCAGAGGGGACACAGGGTGTCACTAATAAGTTTATAAAGTTGGCCCTGGAGCTTCTGTTCCTCCAATCCCCATGCTAAAAACTTGACTTTGTCTAGATCTACTGTCTAAACAACAAAGTGTCACCTGCCCGATTACAGTGTATCTTCTGGGATTTTGTTTTCATCAAAATAAACTAAAAGGCTGCCCTTTTTGATCATTAGTCACGAATGTCAGCTGCCTTGAGGTGAGACAGGAGCTGCAAACATGACATTTGTGAAGAACCGACAGCTGGAAAAAAAATCACTTAGGGTCTACATAGACACACGAACACACGTTCTCTTCTGGGCTAAGGAAAGAATAGCATTTCAGAAATCTAAAATAAGCCTTTTATCAGAGCTGGGGTAAAGGTCAACCCCGTGGTACTGGGGTGGGGACAGAACCACCTCTCAGAGGCACTAAGTCTTGCTCTCCTCGGACCTGCCAGAGAGGAAGGACTGTTCCAATGCCAAAGGCGATCTGGCATCTCTAAGAACTGGAAAGTTATGCAACATGATTTTTTTTTTTTTGCAAAGCATCCCTCCCACAGGGCATTCCAATAAGTTAGACAAAGGGAGTCATTCATATACTTGATAAAAAAGCAAAGCAAGGAGAAACTTTGTAACACAGAAGAAAGAAGGGAAATAAACAGTGGTGATATGCAAAAGCTCCCAACACTTTGCTCTTAGGCTTCATCTCTCCATCCCATAGCTGAACAGAGACTGAGAGGAGTAAGGTGACCTGAGGAAGAGAAAGGAGAGACTGAATAAACGCAGGGGTGACAGAGGAAAGCCTTCCTGCCTGCAGGAAAAGCTCATCCTTACAAACAGTAAAATGATTCCATCAAGTAACTCAGGGTTAATTTGGATCTTTGGTTTTGTTTTCTGGGTTTTGGTGTTTTGGTTTTTTATGTCTTTTTTCCAGGCCAGCTATTCATTCTACTTGTTTTCTTTTTTTTTTTTTTTTTGGTTTTTGGTTTTTGGGCCACACCCAGTGACGCTCAGGGGTTACTCCTGGCTATGCACTCAGAAGTCACTCCTGGCTTGGGGGGACCATATGGGAGACCGGGGGATCGAACCGTGGTCCGTCCTAGGCTAGCGCAGGCAAGGCAGGCACCTTACCTTCAGCGCCACCGCCTGGCCCTCATTCTACTTCTTAAATAATAAAAACAAGTCACAAAATATTTTCCTAATTTATGACTTACCAGCCTAATTTATTTTGACAGGAACAGAAGTGTGCCTACACACTGAGGTGAAAGATATACTTGGCTGTTTAAAGATCTTGGAATTCCTGCAAGAATTTCCTGGGTTGGGACCATCAGAAGGGGCTAAATATCTTTCCTTCTCCTCCCCCACCAGGGAGTTGAGACATTTAATTAAGTGGCAAATTGCCACACTTAGCTTGAGCAAACCTTACAGAAACACACGTCTTTAGGCAGAGAGATATTTCTAAAACATCTTCAGAAGACACTATTTTGGTTCTTTCAACTGTCTCAAGACAAACCTCATTCGACTAAGGCTCCTCTGATCCCTGTGTGAGCTCCAGAACTGAAAGGACTCTGAACTCCCAAGGAGGTCTCCGTGTGGTCAGCATCAAGCTCTCTCCTCTTTGGTAACTACCTGAACAGTCCACTTGTTCTCTTGTTCTCTCCACCAGGAAGCTCTCCTGACCAATGTCAAGAAAGTGGGCCTCAGCCCAAGTTCCACAGCAGCAGACAGGCAGCGTCAAGTCAAGGAGACTGCCCTTAGTTCCACTTTCTGTGCTTAACTCTGCGCATTGTGTTTTAAAGCTGGTATCTTCAAAACCATTCTACTCTCTCAAGGTATCTCAGAATATTCCTGCAAAGTAATGTGAAGGGATGCTTGAAGCAGCCCAGGGAATAAGGTACCAACAATAGATGCACCTTCATCAATTTCCCATGTTCCTTCAGCATGCTACACTCAGCATGACTTAGGAAAAACCCACGCCCGAGGAAAAACACCTGTCTGAGAATTCAAGAAAAAGACCAACTAAAACTGTTCAAAATTTTCATTTGTAGTTTTTTTCTAGTATCTTCCCACACAGCAGAAATCTGGACCTAGGAAATTTAGACATTGTGTAAGCGTCTATTCAGATTATTTTTCTACATGAGGAGCACTGGTTATCCCACACCCTACAATAGAAATCACACACACACACACACACACACACACACACACACACACACACACACACACACACACACGTAAAATCCAGCCAGGGCCAAAAAGATAGTACAGCAAGTAAACTGCAATCTGGATTTGGTTCCCAGCATCTCATATGGTTCCCCCGGCACTGCCAGAAGTGATTTTTGAATGCAAAAGGCAAGACTAATCCCTGAGCATCAGTGGGTATGGCCGAAACAAATTCAGTTCTGGGAAGTATGCTCTACCCCAACCCTAAAAAGACTAATTGCTGATTTTCGGTCACACCCATGTTAGAACATAATTTGAAACCAGAGTTTCTGTAACTTAATTTGGCCTACTGACCCTTTTTAAAGGGGAAAAAAAACTCAGCGCCCGATTGGCAAGCTATTTTCTCCTACTGGTAATCTACCCTTGACTGCACCAGAGACTACCACAACTCCTCTGATCAATTAATTCAGCATCCTCCATAAGTGGTATACCCCACTTTTCACAACAATGATTCAGACTGAAATAGGTAACTTATATAGATCAGTTAGCAGTAAATCATTTAGACTCCATCCACTCTGGAATTACTAGGCACTGCATTAGGCACATAAATATCTTGCAAAACGCCAAGCCATCATAAAAGAGACAATAAAGGTAAGTCACTTTGTTGATTCTGATAGGCGCCCAGATACAGAAAGGATAGCAACAGTACCGAACTACCACCAACGAGCACAGGAAGGAAAAGCCACTGACCTATACTGCTTTCTTATCTATAAAACATCTCTTTAGAACCATTAGATCTGAAGCTATCATTAAGGTGACATGAATCAACATATAGATCATTTTTATGAGAGCTCCAACCATTTCCTCTGAACTATTTTTGGAGGGTTTTGTTTTTTTTTTTTTTGGGGGGGGGGTCTGGCAGTGCTCAGGGCTTACTCCTGCTGTGCTCAGAAATCACTCCTGGGGTTTTCTAGGGATCGAACACAAGTCAGCTTTGTAGAAGCTATGTACAAGGCAAGTACCTTATCTGATGTACCTTATCTGATATTTCAACCAAAAAAAACTTCTTAATGTGTCTCAAAATGCATTCCTTTATGATTTACTAACAGTATATGTTTGGTTTTACATACCCTATTTTATATACTCATATAAATCAAATAGTCACATATATATTTCTTGGCTGAGAAGAGGTTGCAAGGGGGAAACCCTGACCTAAAGACCTTTTGAGAAAAACTTCTACATAAGACTCAAAGGCTAACAAGCAAAATTTAAAAATGATCATAAATCAGACATGAAGAACAAAGGCAAAACCACAGTACCGATGTCTCCAAAAAACAAGTAAACAACCAATAGCCCAAAAAGTAAAATAAAGGAGGCAGAGAAGAGCCCAAATCTGATAGAGAATTTCGTAGGAAAGTCAAGAAACTGGCATTCATATAGAAACTCAATAAACAATGACCAGCTCCCACCAAGTGACAAGAAGCATACTACAAGGAACTCAAATGGCTTGCATGCTTTCTAGTCCCAAGAACCAAATAACTCTCAAAGAAAACAAGGTTTATCTTCAAAAGGCCACAACAGGCAGTTACATTGATTTTCAAAAAACGATAGAAATCAAGAATTTGCTTTGGGCATTAGGGGTGAAGCTTGAGGTATAACTTTAATAATAGAAACAAACCAGCAAAACAAGAATAGCTCAAACTCAAGTAAGTGTCCAAAGGGCATAGGTGTTCATTCAGGAAATAAGAAATGGTACAATAACAAAAGGTATTTGAAAGTGCAGATGAGACCAGATCACAGAGAGAGTTAAGAAAAATGTAATAAAATAAAGATAAAGTTCTTCCCATCCCACACGGAGGTCTAGGTGAAAGAAGAACAGAGGCATATCAGGGCGATGGGCCTGCTATGACCCGACTGCCCTATTCTCTAAATGAAATAAAAACACAGCAGTACACATCATGAAACCATCGGTACTTTCCTCTGCTCCTTTTCTGCCCAATATATGTGCATAGGAAAGAAAAGGAAATTAGTATAGCTAGCAGATGGATAACTGGTGCTAGCCAAAAAAGGGGATACCCATCCAATGGGTCACTGTAACTTTGAAAATCTCCATTCTCTCACCAGCCCCAAAGTACTCAAAGCATATTCTTTACCCAAACACATCTCTTTATGTCTAGTAAGTGGGGGGAAAAGTGAAGAAGGAAACTGTTCAGTTACTGCAGGTATTCTCAAGCATTTACCTCTCAGCCTGTTTGGTTGCCTTACCAAGGAAAAGTTAAGACCAGAAGACTTGGAGTTGGAATGTTAGTATAGTGTGTAGGATGTGTGCCCGGCATAAGGCAACCCAGGCATCACAGGTACATTATATGTGTCCCCCGAGTCTTCTAGGAGTGATCCCTAAACACAGAGTCAGGAATAAACCAGAGCACCACCAAAAAAGATATACAACAAATAAACAAAAAAACCCAATGAGGCCTTTCTTTTCTACATCCCATGCTAGAGTTACAGTCAGGTCTCCTTAAACAAGAGTAAGACTTTTCCAGTGGCTTCTTTACTTTTCCCTACTCATTCAGATGGTTGTAGACACCCTCCTCTGTTCATACTCTGCCCACACTCCAGGCCTGTCAAAGAGATGTCTTCAACTAAAGAAGAGGAAAAGTAAACTAACCTACCCCTGATCAATTTTCCAAGTGGTCTGTACAAACTAGCACTCCTCTCTCCATGATTTTTTATTTTACGTAGTCTTAACTCTCCGAGCTAAGGAACAAAAGGAACTATTATGAGAATCCACCTCAAAATAGGTTAGACTTCTAGGAACCTTCTAGGTCCAACCTACATATCTTAATACTAGGATGAAAGTTAAGTAAGTTTTTATAACTGCTTTTCCTCCTTTCATCTAGTTTTACTCAAATATTCACACATATTCATATATAAGTGGATAATTTTGGTTATCAAGTTTGCTTCACCTTTATGACGTAAGCGCTCTTGGCTTATGTTACTGTTGAACACACCTGAAAGTCTAGGAACATACCACAAGACCTATGTATAAAAGAATCAACAAAGATGAGTCCTCTATTCTTTGCATACCTGAACAATCAATGATGATTTTTCAATGGGAGAAAGAGTAGAAAAATAAAACCAAACAGCTCAATGAAGAGCAGTGATAAGCTCGAAACAAAGAAACTGAGGTGAAGAGATGGTAATGCGGTGAAAATTCCTTGATGCGGTTGGTGAGAGCAGCAATGGTTAAGAACATGGAACTTTAGGAAAGAAACATTAAATCTGGCTCTGGGCAAGCTGTTTTCTAATCTTTAGGCTTTTGGTCTCTGGATTGATATGAGTATTAATGAGATATGCATATAAAGTATTTACAAAGTGTGGTAACAGAGATAAAATATAAAAAATAACTTATAATGTGGATGCAGAGCTTTTCTATCAATGTGAGGTATATAATGTGAAGGCAATGCCAACAGACATCAAAGCCATGGCAAAACATTTCAATCAAACCAAGAAAAATAGTCCATAAAATGAAAACCAAAGATGCTAGAAAAAAGTTATCATTCTTAGCAGTTTCCCATTATCTGCTCCAGTTTCTATTGGATGTAAAAACAGAGATAATACAAGCTGAACATGTGTTCAATTGAGATCAAGATTAAATGTTTTGCCTTACAGCTGATCAAAGCAGCAACTACAAGTAAATCTAGGTTGCTGTTTATCAGTATTTCTCACCAGGGGCCATATGGACCCCTGTTGGCCCCAAGGAAACTACAGGTGAAAAACCACATAAGTGAGAGGTCACAGCACAAGAATATGGAAATAACCAGCAGAGCAGGGAGTGGGAGGTCATGATCAAGAAAAAGTTTGAGAAACTGCTTTAGATTACCTTACATAGGAGAAAAGGTAAAAATAAGAGTAAAAGGCAAAAATATCTGACTTCAAAACATATGGTCCTGAGTTCAAACCCCAGTACTACAGAGCCCCCAATCACCACAAGTTTGGCCTTCCAAGCAACGTCAAACTGGTGGCTTTCTATACGATAGGCTCTGAGCAGTACTATACTGAGTACTATACTGAGCAGTACAGTACTATACTGAGCAGCACTATACTAACAGGAACTGAACCATCAGCTTGAGTCAAATACTGCCAAGAATGAGTGCTATGTGGAAAGACCCCTTCCAAATTTTTTTTGGGTTACACCCGGCAGCGCTCAGGGGTTACTCCTGGCTCCATGCTCAGAAATTGCTCCTGGCAGGCACAGGGGACCATATGGGGCACCGGAATTCGAACCGATGACCTTTTGCATGAAAGGCAAACGCCTTACCTCCATGCTATCTCCCGGGCCCCCCAAATTTTTAATTAACATTAAAAATATTAATAGCTCACTTTTTTCCTTGGATTCCCTCTTTTTTATTAAAATTATTATTTTAACTTATTTAAATCATAGTAACTGCAGTTGAATTTAGTACAGGGAAGCAAATGATTTTGTGAACAGGATGATGATAAAAAAAAATTATTCCATATAGTCAGGCTCCTTTGTTCAAAGGCACAGTTTGATTAAATTCATATCCCATAATGATTTGTTGAGTTCGCAGAACAATGATAAATGTAATGGCTGTCAAAAAAAAAAAAAGACAAAAAGACCATTGTTCTTTTTTATTACTTCTCTTCCTTGTTTAGAATTAAAACATTATCTCAGAATCTGTAGTTTACATGTAAGATAAAACCATAACACTAATATATTCACATCAAATAACCAGACATACTCATAGTATATACATGTAATTATTGTTGGCACCTAACCCATGTTGTATAGATGGAACTAAACTTCAAAAAGTATTCTGATGGAGAGATTTGTTGATATGTTTGATCAAAACATTAGTACTATCTTTTGCTATAATTGCTGTCTTGGAACAAAATTTACATCACATGGTAGTTTGGGGAATTTCACAATTGGAAATCCCTTCCTTTAGGATTCTGACAATAACTATATGACATACGGTTGATGAAAACCAGGACTTAAAACCAGGACTTTGGAGATGAGGCAATTCCAACTCAATTTCAGTCATACACATCCATTAGAGAATTATCTCACTGGGGTGTTCCTCACTAATTTCTCCTATAACTTTCTTAATCTTCAAGGCAGACCTCAAAGGGAATTGCCCCTGGTGTATATGCAGGAAATAGGAGTACTCCAAGTCATGTTCAGGGGGCACAAAAGCCACTTTTAGAGAATACTCAGCCAATAAGCTAAAAGGTTGAAACCAGTGGTGTTAGGGACACACAGGCCACCTCATGAGGCCTAAAGAGCCAACAGAAAAAACACCTGGTGTTGGGAGGACCCGGGGGGAGGGGGGAAGCATGCAGTGTATGGGATAAAAATCAGGGCCTCATGCAGCAAAGCACATGTGTTTGGCCCTTTGTACTATCTCCCGGCACAGGAGCTTCCTTTTTCTAGCACTAAGAGGTAGCATGCCGGGAAAACACCAGAGTTCTGCAAAGAACAGATAAAGCAAACAAGGGTAATCAACTCCCCTCTGATCAAATACGAGCAGGAAGGTATATGTTCTGATCATCAGTCAACTCAGTTGCTCAGGTCTTCCTAAAGAAAATATTCATAATATTCTCACAATCTTTCATTTCATTTAAAAAAAAATCTTTTCCAGTGAAAAACTTTCAAGCCAAGACCTCACACCACCCCCCAGGGGACTCTGGGATATCACAAGAGTTTTTGGAGAGGCATATTTTGCAAAGTTGTTTTTTACTTCTTCTTCTTCTTCTTCAAGTGCTTAATTGCTGTTATTTGGGATGAGTTTCTTGGTATGGTTTCAATGATGAGAAAAGCATACAAACAGAGCACTCCCATTTCTCGCCTGATGTGAGAATCTCTCTCTGCTATAATAAAATCTAAGTCCACTGCCAAGAATTCTGTATTCCATACAGCTGTCAACACTTTAGCATTAACGTTGCATTTTTTTAAACCTCCCAATGCCCTCATCATTGATTTAGTTACGGACTAGAAGAATGATTTAGGTAGACAAATGCTGCTTTATGCAAGTAATTCTTCAATTTCATTTTTTAGGCTCTTCATGTGATTGAAAAGGTAAAAGAGAAGAACCATTTTTGTTTGATTGATTTGGGAGTTACCTCCAACAGACCTTACTCCTAACTCTGTCAGAGATCACTCCTGGCAGTGCTTGGGAGCATCTTAAGGAATTTGAACCAGGATCCATCCATAGCGTGCAAGGCAACACCTTCACCTATCTACTATCTCTCCAGCCACTAGAGGGCATTTTTAAATGATTCCTCTAATCTTTATATATGGTTCTATCATTTTGGAGCTCTTTCTAGCAACCAGGACATATTCATTTGAAGACATATAAATACTGATTTGGACATCCCTGTCCAGGGTTTCCTTTTTGGGACATGTTAGCTAAGAGTCTGAGATGCTATTAAAGTCATATATTTTGAATAGAACAAAAAACTGATTAAAATATTATGATAAAAGGTTAACACTAAAATATAAGGTTTAAAAGGAGGGAGATGTTTCAACAATTTCAATGACTATAATGACTGCTTAATCAAAGTGATTGGCAATACTTTTCTGGTCAGAAAATTCTGTTATCAGCACCAGTGGAAGGAAACAGTATAGAAAATATAGACAATAAGGTCTTTTGATTGAAAACAAGGCAACTACCTGCCTAAATGAGTTGCTACAAGGAGTAAATGTGAAAAGCTTTTTGTGTAAGGAATAAGTTTTCTGATTAAAATTACTATCATCCTCATTTACTATATAAAACACAGTCATGATCTTTAACCCTTAGAACAAATCTACAAAACCAGTAAAATTGTAGCTCCTTTCATCTAGTGTGTGTTGTGTTGAATGCACACCATCCAAGGGGTGTGTTGCTCTCAAAGATTTGCAGTCTGGTTGCCAGTTGTTAAACGCCAAAACCTATGGATGCAGTGCTGCTCAGGATTACCTGGGTCACTTTCACAGTGCTCAAAGCTTCAGGGCAGCAACCAAGAATGCTCAGGAAACCATGTGATGCTGAAGATCAAATTGAGATTGGGGTACATGCCAGGCATGCACCTTAATTCCTATCCCAAGATCTGAGTCCAAACTGATCTGATGAGCAAATTCTGGTTCTAAGTACCATGTGGTACTGCTTTACAAACAGTGTTTTGTTTTTTTTTTCTTGCAGAAACTATCTCATGGTGATAGTTTGAGGACCCTAAAGATAGATCAGAAAGCAAAATTGGATGAGGCAAAGGGAACCCTGAAAAGGGCAGGCTCTTTACAATCAAACATCACCGGGCTTGTCGTGACCTTCAAAAGATTCTATGATCATCTGCTTTTCTGCTACATAACTGGAAAAACCAATCCTCACAACTAATGGTATTAATGAAACATAAAGTCTGTAAAACACTTGGCCCAATACTTGGAACACAGCATATGCTCCATACATTTATAGCAAAATCATCTTGTTGGCTCAAAAAACTGCTTTTATGAGTCTCTGTAGCATTAAGAAAAAAAAAAAAAAAAAAAAAAAAAACCTCTCCCAAAGTTCAGTCCCCAACTATTTTTTCAAAGATTAATAAATCTCATGAAATATAGTAAAAATTCACCCCACCAGTCAAATAGCACATAAAACCCTAATTTTTCTTTGGTGATATAGAATTTTACACATCTATCTCAACTTCCATACACACAAGGGCGAAAATGTTTTATATATTCTATATTTAAAAAATCTTATTTGCATATATTTTGGTACCTTGCAAGAGAGAAAAGAACTAGAATAAAAATAAAACCAAAAGAAAACAAGACATTCTTTAGGAGGATCACTTTCCAGGACCAGAATAGTAGTAGAGCAGGTAGAGCACTGTCTTGCATGTGTCAAATCTTTAATACCCAGCACCCCATGAACTCCCTTGAACCTGCCAGGTTGACCCCTTGACCCCTGAGTACAGAGTCAAGAATAAACCCTAATTAGGGCTGGAGAGATTGCATGCAGAAGGATGGTGGTTCAAATCCCAGCATCCCATATGGTCTGCCAGGATCTATTTCAGGACTAACCCCTGAGCGCTGCCGGGTGTGACCCTCCTCCCCCCCCCCCCCCCCCAAAAAAAAAAAAAAGAATAAGCCCTAATTATAGTCGGGTATGAGCCGCCCCCAAAAAACAAAATTTCACTTTCCTAGCACTAACTACAAAGTAAAGGATGTGAGAAACTCTACTTTTAAAGGTATAAAGAAAGGGATACATAAATTAATAACTATTTACACTTTTTATTTAAATATGATCAACAGTCAAATCTAAAATAAAACAAAATGTAGGAAAATTCACCTTAATTATTTCACAAAATCAAAAACCAAAAAAAAAAGCACATTTTTAAACATTTAAGTAACCCTAGGTGATTTTCAACTCCCCAACAACGCAATTAAATTGAGATTAACATGCCTATCAGCTAAAACCAGACTTACCCAAACTAAAACTTAAATTACACACATTCTCACTACTTAAAAGATTTTTCTCCCAAATAATAAAGAGCACTGCGCAGATTTTAATAAAACAATGTTTAATTTTACTTGGGTGCTAAAAGGCATTTTTAAACAGATTAAAAACACAGAATTCAAGAACACCAGAAGAAACTTTTCAGAAAGATATAAAACTATTTGGTTGCCTTTTACAAAGACAACTGTGATTCCTTTAAAGCAACAGAAATTCCTCCAAAATGATCATCAAAGTATTTTGGTCAACAGGAGCTCCCAAGCTGCCTCTCATATCAGATGTATGATATGATAGCATTTCATGGAAGGGGGCTTTCAAACTTAAAAAGTAACAGGGAAACTGCCCTTGGAGAGGCTGAAGGCAAGAGCAGAAGGTGAGGCTTCAGGAATGCAGACATTGAAGCATTCACCCCTCCAGCCATGACTCTCAAAGAAAAGCAGATGGGGAGGGTTGAGGAGGGCTGAGGAGGGCAGAGAAGCTGAACAAAGCAAGATACTTCCTGTGACTCTCTGAAAGTAAACAAAGCTGCTTAGAGAAACCTCCTCAAGGTATATTAATAACCCTTCAATTTTAAAAGACTGGAGTGTCAGTCATTAAATAAAAATAGGAGGGCTGGTGAGATAACACATTTGCCTTGCATGGGGCCAACCCAGGATGGATCTGTGCTCAATCGCCAGCATCTCATATGGTCGTCTCCCTCCCCCAAAACCTGCCAGGAGTGATTTCTGAGCACAGTGCCAGGAGTAACCCCTAAGTGCAACCAAAAACCAAAATAATAATAATAATAATAATAATAATAATAATAACAACAATAACAACAACAATAATAATAATAATAAATAAAACTAGGAGGACCAGACATTCTTTACAGTATGCTGGGAAAAGAGTAGAGATGGTTTTCCCAGCCAT
This sequence comes from Crocidura indochinensis, assembly GCA_004027635.1. Lineage (NCBI taxonomy): Eukaryota > Metazoa > Chordata > Mammalia > Eulipotyphla > Soricidae > Crocidura > Crocidura indochinensis. The sequence continues at coordinate 16,466 of PVKC010019763.1, forward strand.
TACTCCCAAGCCCTACAGGAAATTAAGACCAGGCCGCTTGGTACAGGCATCAGTCAATGAAAGTGGGTGACAATTAACAATTTAACGATTTACAGGGTGGCCTGAGCTTTCCTGACTGACACCACTATGTGAAACATGGGGGTAGCTTTCTAAGAAAAGATAAAAACTTGACTTAAAAGAATAAAACTGCTTTGTAGGCACAGCATAAGTATTTTTTTATTTTAAAAGTACATCGGGGGCCCGGGAGATAGCATGGAGGTAAGGCGTTTGCCTTTCATGCAAAAGGTCATCGGTTCGAATCCCGGTGCCCTATATGGTCCCCCGTGCCTGCCAGGAGCAATTTCTGAGCATGGAGCCAGGAGTAACCCCTGAGCACTGCCGGGTGTGACCCAAAAACCAAAAATAAATAAATAAATAAATAAATAAATAAATAAATAAATAAATAAATAAATAAATAAATAAAAGTACATCGAAAGGGATAACACTGTACTGATTAGACCAAATTCATTCTCTCTCAGCAACTGTCATTTTAGAAGAGAAGAACAATGTTAAACAATAATTTGTGGTGCCTGACACAAGTCAGGTCCCTCTCCAGGCAGACACTTTCAGATTTTTGTATTACTGAAAAGGGCACCTGAGCATTGACTAGGACAAGCTGTTCCCATGCAGGCAGGTGCCTTTGAAAGGAGTCCAGTAAAAACTCAGCACAGCACAGCGGTAGGGCATTTGCTTTGCACAAGGCTGACCCAGGACAGACCTGGGTTCTATCCCTGGTGCCCGATATGGTCCCCCAAGCCAGGAGCAATTTCTGAGTGCATAGCCAGGAGTAACCCCTAAGCGTCACCCAAACCCAAACCTAACCCCCCCCCAAAAAAATACCTCAATCCTCTAGGCTAGGAGACAGGTGCTCTTGGCCTAGGAGTCAACCTAGTCCAGGTAACCCCCAGCACCACAGGGCCCAAGCAACCAGATGCTGGGTCCTGGCATTGAACCATCAATTCATCCCAAGAATCAACAGGAGTGCAGGAGTGGGCCCTAAACCTTCTAAGGATCACTTAAGAGACCCCCTCCAGAGATTGCCCCACACCCCTTAATAAAAATGCTTTGATCTGGAAAAAAAAAAGAGAGACCCCCTCCAAAATTAAATTAAAGGAGGCCAAGAGATAATACAGTGGGTAGGTCACTTGCCTTATACACAGCTGACCTAGGTTTGATCCCAGGTATCGCAAGTCCCCCTAGTCTGCCTGAAGTGATTCCTGGGCGCAGAGCTAGGAGTAAGGCCTGAGCACCATCAGCTATGGCCTCAAAATAAAAAAAGTTAAATTAAAATAACTGAATAATCAATCACTAGGGATTCTCTATCTTTGTAATTAAAATAGAAAGATAAAGAATCTAGCACTGAGCAGTCACAGTTATGGTGGAAAAAAAGGTAAAGAGAAAAAAGAAACCAGAGAGCTGAAAGAGTTACGTGAAGTGACATCCTGACTCAGCACAATCAAGGGGCTGGAGAAGAGACAGCGACAAAGGAAGATGGCAGTGACTGAACAGTCACTCAAATGAGAAGAAACAGAAATGAGGATCAAACATTTGCTATTGCTGACTGAAGACACATCCACTTCCAGGGATTCTGAGAACATATTAGACCATGTTGGCCCTAACCCCAGAAACCCCCATTTTTCCCGGGTTACATCAAAACTGAGGTTTACTGATGGAATGAATTCCTTTCTCCCTTCTCTTACTGCAAGTCCTCAAATGGAAAGCCCGAGTCACTGGGGCCACATGAGTCTCCGTTTCTGGTTGCCAGATGGATTTATCAATCTCTTCATATCCATCTTTCACCAATTCAGAAAACATTTACATAAATTTTTTCACAGCAATAAAAAATCATGACATTTTATATCTGCTAGCCCATAAAATATTGCAACTTTCATTTTCTGAACTTAAAATGATTTTTATTTTCCAAACCAATACAAGCCTACTTCACCAGCTAGTTTCTTCTCTGGGTTTTGGATTTTGTCTGGGTCACGTCAGGGCTGAGGTAAAATGCCCTCTCGTCCTAAAACCCTCATTTACAACCTCTAGTTGTAAATCAGAATGGAAGTATCTAAGAAGGCAATAAATTGGTCTAAAAATGAGAAAGTTTGTGCATTATTTATCAAAAATACAAAGATATTTGTCCTTGTAACCCCCACTTCAATAGCCCACTGATTATCCCATAAAAAATATGAAACCCTACTAGCAAGTTCAGCAAAACATGGGTTTTTAAAAGTACATCTATACAACAGAAATGGATACAGAATAAAGAGACTAGCATTTTTAATTTACCATAAAGTAAAATCTATTAGAAATTATCTAGAAAATTAGCTAAGAATATATTATATAGGGGACAGAGAGATAGCATGGAGGTAGAGCGTTTGCCTTGCATGCAGAAGGATGGTGCTTTGAATCCTGGCATCTCATATGGTCCCCC
>PVKC010019764.1:7420-19038 GCA_004027635.1 Crocidura indochinensis
TTATGAACTGTTTAATAAGGACTGTTGGTGATAGTGTCCCTCAGTTTAGTGCTTATGAGTGAACTATGTCATTGGGATTGTTCTCATTCCTATGGCCTCCATATACACTGACAATGCTATATGTCATTGATCTTTGTTTGCACAGACACACTAAAATGGGAAAATAGTATACATACAGATCAGTTCTTATCTAATAGAGATAAGAACACACCGATCCTAGTGCAATGGGACCTTATACCCTGAGCATTGATATAATGACCTGGCACGGACCTCAGAAGAATGGGCATCCTCCATTCACGCTGGAACCAGGCAAGCTATCTACGAAACATCCAACATCTAGAAGCAATCCTCTACCAGGGAAGACACTACCAAGGCTCTGACATCGACCTCCTCAAAAGAGAATTCTGTTAACACTGAGATGACTTGACAACAACAATGACCTGCTCTACAGAACAAAGATCCTCTATTGTACCGGAAGTGTGAGGTGAAACGAGAGGATGCCCTGCACCATCCTGAGTACTATATGAGATATGCAGATTCCAGGATCTTTAGTACAGAAGCATGATACCAACAACAGAGACTATGTGAGGAATGGAGGTGTATTGCAACTACAGGCGATTCGGATTGGACAAACTCTTTTGCCTGGAGCCCAGAAGTGGTCTTGTGCCAGGAATCCTCAGGGGTAGGGTCTCATAGTATTTAGGCCAAGGTGTTTTTCCTTTTTCCAGGTCCCTCATATTTTGGTGGGCCTATGCAAACAAATGCCACTCTAACACCGTTTTTTACTCTATTCCCCTGACTAACCCTTAAGAAAAACAAACCACTGAAACTTTTGAGGCTAAATTAAACTAATATACTTGTGAATGGATATATAAAAATGTACTTTGCCTTCAATGTTTAAGTTGTAACCTAAGTCTTATGTCTTTAGATTATATTATGTGCTGCTAAAAATAGTATGTACTATAATCTGGAGATTTGGGGGACAAAGTAATTGTACATGGGCTCTGTTTTGTTTTTTCTTGTTCATTGCTGAAAGTCCAAGACTTAGATGTCATCGATGGGACTACTGAGAATTCTGTTTATGCGTGATTGTCCTTCCACTGTAACTTTACCCTTTCCTCTTTCTTTGGATCTCTGTTCTCATAAAAAAAAAAAAAAGAAGAAGTATCAAACACATCGAATCTCCTTTACTGAGATGACAGAAAATATGTCTAATTAGTTTTCTTTTGTTTGGTTCCTTGTCTTCATGTGAAATTTAGTCAGTTTTTTGTATTTGCTTTCATTGTGGGGCCATATACAACAGGGTTCAGGGATTTCTTTTGACTTTGTGCTAAGGATCACTCCTAACAGTGTTCAGGCAAACATGTGTAAGCAGTGCTAGGAACTGATGTATGTCAGCAGCATACAAGGCAAGTGCTTTAAGCTCCATACTATCTATTTATCCCCTAAATTAAATTTTATAGTAACTTCTTGGACTCTAGACTTGTGAATTTGTTTCTATGTTCACTTTTGTCCTATGAGTATATTTGTAGAACTGAAAAAAATATTGGGGGAGGGGGACGGAGAGATAGCATGGAGGTAAAGTGTTTTCCTTGCATGCAGAAGAACTGCGGTTTGAATTCCGGCATCACATATGGTACCCGGAGCCTACCAGGAGCGATTTCTGAGCATAGAGCCAGGTGTAATCCCCAAGCACTGCAGGGTGTAACCCAAAAACCAAAATAAATAAAGAACTGAATATGTATGTATGTATGTATGTATGTATGTATGTACGTATAAGTATGTATAAGTATAAAGTGTCTTTGTGTTTTTCTTTATGCTTAAAAAGTAAAAATATCTCTGGCTTAGTAAGAATCTTATATTTTTTATTAATTAGTGAATTTAGTAATTATAAAAATTGTAGTAATTTTCTTTTCAGAATGCTTAACTTCCAGAGTTATCTCAGTCATCCCTGCCTCCTGTTCAATTTTTTTTTGTAGATCTTCCCCATTTCATGATAATGTTGGAAAAATTGGTATGGGTTAACCAGTCACTATCCTTACCTTATAGAGGGTATGATAGTATGCCGCTTCTCAAATTGGAAAAAAAAGACAATAAACGTTGCTCCACCTTGAACTCACTTTTCTCTATTTCTCTTTGGGAAAAGGAAGCTGGCCTTGTTATGACAAGTGCTGTGAAGAAACTGCATGTGGTAAGAAACCCAAGCCAAATTGTCAGAGAGGAAGTTAGGATTCTGTAAGAGTATATTTGGAAGATCGCTTGCACTGTGAGATTACTACAGTCCTGAACAGCTGCCTGGTTGTAAGCTCATGAAAAATCCTGGCTGAATCAACAGACAGTTCTACATTTCTGACCTTCAGAATCAGTGTGACCTAACAAACAACTGGTGTTTTAATCAGATTAATTTTAAAATAGTTTACTGCTAGTGATGAATAACCCTACATTATAAGTTTATTAGCTTATTAGTAGCTTTTATTCATATATTAAAATAAAAAGTTCCTTTCTGATTTGTGATTATGATAAACAATAGCATATATAAATTTAATGACATTAAGTACATAAAAAAGACATTTGAACTAATAATTTATAAGTTTTAGATTAAAATTTTTCTTACAGAAATGTTTTTCTATAAGAGACTAAGTGTAAAAAAGTGAACCTATGAGAAACATATAGCATAATCGTTTGTATTTAAAAAACAATAGGGGACGATTCATTAAAATTAGGTAGGGTAAGATCCTTGCTCTGCTGAGTCAGGTTTGATCCTACTAGATCAAAACTATTCAAAACAAGATGACATTTTAATACTCTGAAAGTTTTGTCAACAAAACCGAGTTGGCCAAGTAGAGTATGGAATATGTTTGAGTGTTGTGGGGATAAGAGGAGCCTAGGAATAATGGTGGAGAAATATTGCCATTCTCATGGCAAATATAGTGTAATACATTATCTAACTAAAATAAATATTAATATTATAATAAATTATTTTCACATTATAAAGTAAAATATGTACATTTTTAAACTATCAGTATGAGATATTAAATCTCATATAAATATTTTCTCATATAAAGATTTTCTCTCAAAAAGATTATTTTATTTCAATTTTTATCAACTTCTGCACTAGTTTACTGTTAAAATAAGTTAATATTTTGGCATTTGTATAGATCAAAGGGTGACAAGTCTTCTGATTTTGTCTTATCACTAGCTGGTGAGGTAGGATAACTTGCTCTTAGGTCCAAGTGTTCCCATTTTCCTCGTTGTCAGGGTATCATATTAGGTTTGGCACTTGCTGATGTCCGAGCACTATTAAGGATGTCCCGGTTGAAATTTGTTTCCTGTGGCTGTTGTGAAGAAATATGTCGTTTCTATGTCTGTGATCCAGAGTTCAAGGCGAGATGGTTGGTGTCTAATCACCTGGGTCTAAGTTGGGTCCCCGTGACATATTTTCAAGGTAGGAGATACCCCTGTATTGCAAACAATTATGAGTTCTTATCCCTAATAAATAAGAACGCAATTTACAGATGACTGGCTGACAGAACCATGGCCAGACTGTATGTATCCTGGGACCAATAAAAAAAGTCCTAGTCTAGGGCATGAGCTACGACCTGCATAACAACTATGATCCCTAGTTTCAGAGGTCTGTCTAAAACTATTGCAATGGAAGAGGACTTGGGAAACATAACGAAAGACACTATCCCAGGCCCCTTCCTAGGATCAGCGCAAAGACCAGGAGCGCCAGCTATCGAAGACGGATTAAGATGAACTGAGAAAACAGAACCACGAAGAAAGACATAATCATAAGTTCAACTCCTTGAATTGTGCAGATACCGAGACCTCTAGATACAGAGGGCTGATTTTATCACCCAGGATGAAGCAGAAGTCCTCCATACACCAGAAAAGCACCAAGGGGAGAGCAAATGAACCTGAAAGAGTCTACAGTTAATCCCATGACAATATACTCAAGGGTGGAGAAATCTTGTACCTCTCAGGCAAAGGAAGTTCATTTTCCAATGACCCCAATATTTACTGTGCATCTGTAGGAGGGGAAAAAAAGCACAAAACATTTTTTTCATTAATATTATTTACTAATCTATTTTTGGTTGACTTCACTGTTGTAGTTTGGCTATTGAAGTGGATATCTCCATTTATATTTATGTATTTATTTATTTTCTTGTTTTCTTATGTGCTCTGCCACATTTTTTTAAATCTCAATACCAGGGCTTTTATATGGTGCTTACTCCCCATCCCCCTTTTTTCATTTTTTTTGAATGCTCACTGGATACTTTGACAGTGCTTTATGTACTGTTGTGGTGCTTCACCTTCTTTTTCCCCTATGTCTCTCAAACCAAGGATGAAAGTCTCTAGAAGGACTCCGCCCATTTCTGGAGTATTTGACTTTTTTCTTTCTCTTGTCCAGGTTATTAATTTTCTCTTCTTCAAACAAACCACATAACTTGAACTAACTAGTTCCTCATCCCAATTGGGGGTGATAAGGGAAGTACAAAGACCAAACAGGTGTAGGACCACTAAGAAGTTAGCTAGGCACAGAGGGGACCACTTATCCTGGCAGCCCCGGGGGTGAGGGAGGAGGATATGGGAAGAAGAACGGGGAACGAAGGTGGAGGGAGGACAATTTGGTGATGGGAATTCCCCTGATTTTATGTTAACATGTACCTAAAATATTATTGTCAACGATATGTAAGTCACTATGATTAAAATAAAAATTATATTAAAATAAGTTAATATCAATCATATATATTTAAAAACATTGATAATATAATTTGTTTATAGTTAACTTGAATGTTAAGTTTGACAAAATTTTATAGTAAAAGTAATCATGTGAATGAATGAGGGACCTGGAAAGCCTGTCTAGAGCACAGGTGGGGGTGGGGTGGGATGGAGGGAGAATTGGGACAATGGTGGTGGGAATGCTGCGTTGGTGAAGAGGGGGGTGTTCTTTACATGACTGAAACCTAATCACAACCATATCTGTAATCAAGATGTTCAAATAAATTAAAAAAAAACATCTCAATTCTTAAATTCTCTACCAAAATATAGTATCAGATACATTATACAACTTAAAATTCAGTCAGAGGATATCTTTAATTTAGATGTCAGTCCAAGATTTAGACTATGGACTCTGCTCATAAACCGCCTGCACTAGATGACAAGTTCACGCAATCTACTTTTGAGTTTTTAGATATTTTTAACAATTCAGAGAGTTTACAGAAGCATTTTATGTACTGTAACATTGACATATTATGAAAATATATAAGATAAGTAAGCCATATAAAATAAATACATATGGAAAAATAAAAAAATAATAATGTCTTTTATATATCAACAAGAATATCTTTTTCAAGTCTTGTGATGGTTAAGATCTTGAAAATAATATTAAATTGAGTCAATTAATGGCTAACATTTAATACCTAAATACTTTTTAAGTCATGTTTCTGAATACAGAAAAAAACAGATGACTATTCATAGTAGATTTTTTATGTTTGCTGCTTTGAAACATGTTAATAAGGTATTCTTTTGTAAAGTGATACATGTGGCTCTGAAAATCAATGAATATGTCTATGCTTATCTATGCTAAACACAATACAATATTCATGATTCTTATTACATATCAGTTATTTGTTCTAAAATTTCAAATTAGTGCTGGTATTTGATACCTAACAGACTGGTATTTGACACAAACAGACTGTGATAGCCATACTCTTAAGTAGGTAGATGAGACTTTATTTTTCAAGAAATTAGGAAAAGGTTTTCTAACATAAAGCATCAGTTTTGTTCAGAGTATGGAAGATAATAGCTAAGAGCAAACATAAAATCCATTCTAAGTTATGAAGGCTATGAATGAAGAGAACTTAAATTTATTTCTTTCTGATATGTAAACTCAAAGGAAAACTAGGAAAAACCTAAAATTTCCACCTTATTTTCTGACCTTGAGAGACATTCTGTTAAGATATCTTTAAGTGGAAGTAGGGTTTCTTGAAACGTTTACTGTCTAATAGTGATTTTTTCTGTATATTAAAAAGGAAGAAATAGTTTTTTTCAAGCCTGTTTTATCTTGAACACACTTCTATCTTTTTTCTCTCGTTTTTTTTTGGAGGGGGGACACACCGGTTGACTCTCAAGGGTAGCTCCTGCTTGGGGGACCATATAGAACGCAGGGGGATCGAACCCCTGTCAGTCCTGGGTCAGCAGTGTGCAAAGCAAAGCCCTACCACTGAGTCACTGCTTCTTTCTCCCTTCATTTCATCACATATCTGAGTTTCTTTTTGTTTGTTTGGAGTTTAGCTTCTTACTGTTGTGCTTGTCTGTTTTGTTTTTGCTATACTTGACTACTCAGGGCATACTGCTGGCTTTGCACTCAGAGATCACACCAACTGTTTAGGTGCCGGGAATCTGCCTGTGCAAGGCAAGAACCTGATCTACATTGTACTACTTCTTCATACCCTCTAATTTTCTTTACATAAACTTATTTTGCTTCACTAAAAAAAGAATAAACAATATTAAAGACAGCTAATAAAGACATTGCCTATTTGTTATTTACCTTCTTGTAATAGTTCCCATGTTATAAGAATAATTTTCTCTGCTTTAAACTGATTTTATAATATTTTACTTTTGAAATGAGACTTTCTCTTATTTGACATATTTTTTACCTTCTGTAATTCTTTTTTTTTTCTTGGTTTTTGGTGATGCTCAGGAGTTACTACTGACTTTGTGCTCAGGACTTTGTCCTGGCTTGGGATCATATGGGATGTTGGGAGATCAATTTGTGGTCTGTCCTAGGATAGTGTGGGCAAGGCAGATGTCTTACCACTTGTGCGACTGCTCTGGCCCCTACCTTCTATAATTTTTTTGATATTGTTTTCATGTCACTAGAATAACTTTCTATGCTATACACTGATTTTATAATGTTTTTATTATTTAAAAAATGATCCCAGAGTTGTGAAAGAGTTGATATTCCTTACCACCATGTAACACTATTCTGTGTTTTATTTAATTATTTCTGAGAGCTTTCCCAGTGTTACTGGAGGGTTCAGGTGCTTCTCACAGAGATACTCAACTCATTGCTGTAGACTTTGTGGTTCAGAATTCAGGTCTCAGGGTTCTGGATCCACCACAGCCACACCTGGTAGAGCTGGGGAAACCATGTGAGCCAGGAATCGAATTCAGTCTCAAATATGCTAAGCATGGCATCAAGACCCTTGTGCTATCTCTCTCCAGCTACATCTATTACAAGAAATTCAAATTTGCCTTTACTTAAAGCTGAGTTGTAGATTACCTAGTTGCTTTATCAACGTCTCTGTTATTGCCACTTGGAGTGCTAATTTGTGGGGATTGGAATGGTTGCTGACATAAATTTTTCAGTCTCACGTCTCGTATCAGCTAGAGCTTAAGTCTAGTAGAATTGGACTGCATCCCAGAGTTTACAGTTGTTGATGCCTAACAGTGGTTTTGGTTCAACAGACTTAAGAAGCAACTTTGGGTTCATGATCTTGAGTGCTGAATGATGGCTTTACCAAGCAAACCAGAATTGATATCGGTGTATTTTCTAACATGTTATTTTATTTTATAATTATACTATCTGAATCACACAGATTTGGAACTGTCAGATGGTCATAATATTTGGCAAGACCAATGGCACCAGGTTTAAGCAGATATGTACAGCAACAAATATTCAAAATAATAGGAGGCACTAGGGCTTCACAATTCCCAAGTTAACTGTATTCCATTGGCTTTCAAGTGACTAACATAGTGTGTGGGGGGTTCTGGTTTAGAGAGAGTCTGGAGCCAACAATCTCAACAATACCTACAGACAATAAGGATTCCCCATTGACTAGCTATGCTTCAGAAAGTATGCAGGGTGCTTATTGACTCAAGACAGTCATTTTTGGCTACTTTCTATTAGTCAGATGTGGGCTGGAATAAGCTGATTTATTTAGCTAGGTGTGAGCAAGTGCCACTTAACACACTTTGCTCTGACCTTAGTTTAGGATGAAAGGAGTTTACTCAGGAATTTGCTCTCAGCAAGCAACAATTTCTAAGAAAGATTAAAATTGGTTTTCAAGCTAAATTGCAAGAGACCACACACTGAAGGCGGCAAGCGATTTAAGTCCCTGGTTATGTTGCTCTGTACCTTACCTCCTGATCTGTTATTGTAAATGCAGAATTGTAGGATTAAAATGTTTAGGTTTTCTGTTTGTTTCTTTTGGTTTGGTTTGGTTTTCTTGTTATAACTCCTATTTTTCCCAAGGCAAAGTTATATGAGCTTTCCCAGATATTGGTCATTTCTCTAGGCCTCCTTCTTGGTGGGATTGCACACCTCAACTTTGGATTCTGGGATGCTTCTTTTTTAATTTCATTTTTATATGACTATTATGAAATAACAAAGTCATTCATTATTGTGCTTCAGGTATATAATGCTTCAACACCAATTTCTTTACCAGTGTCTAATTCCCTACATCAGTGTTCCTCACCTATATGCCTCCCACTAGTCTGCTTCTGTAAGAGGTACTTCATGTATATGTTTTTGAAGTATATAGATAAATTTTTGCTTATGGTTCACAGTACTGTTACTGATAGGGTTTCATACATGGTACTTTATCACCCCTGAAATTTTTTAAATTACTATTTGATGTTGGGTGTGTGTTCCAAATATTTTTTGAAATTATTATGTAAAAGTTTTGCTTATTGCTATTGCATTTTGGAGATTAGGATTCAGAGAATAATACATTGAAAAGTTTTTCTCCATCGGAATACATCTAGTAGATGTTCCATCAAGGAATAAAAAATAAGGAGAGATTGTAGGGAGGACAAAAGGGAGAACAAACGTGAGTTTTCATGGTAAATGAGGATAGATAGGTGTTGGCACTAAGAGTATAATAAAAACATGCGCTTTTAAAATTCTTTAATGTACAACTCAACAATAAAATTGGCTTTCATTAATGAAGATAGAGTTGGAGAGCAAGAACTGATTTTTATATCAAAGTATCAAAAAAGTTTTATGTTGGAAATTAGCTTGGGAATTGCCTGGAGAAGAAGTTATTTTTAAAACCAATAAACTCAATTTATATGAAAAGAAAGACCTCATTTTTTTCCTGAAAATATATATATATTTCCAATTAAAGACTGAAGAAATCCTTTTGTTTCCTGCCTTTTTGTTTCTTATTGTGAGTAACAGATAGCTCACAGGATAATTAGATGAATGTAAAGATCCGAATGCTTTGCTACAGGGAAAAAAAGATTGACTATTAGTACTTCATCAATATCACTTCCCACTACACAACCTCAAACACAAAACAGAGACCAGTTGATATGAGTAACCACAAGTTTAATTAGATATTTTGTATAAAAGACATATTGGAGGCTTTATATTAAATTTCATCATCTATCTCTCGAGATATATATTTTCCATATTTGTTATTTGGTAGATGAAAGCAAAAGTTGATTAATGTTTTAGTTCTTCTGAGAAAAATATTTTGTTCTATTTCTCAGGAATAAAATAGAAATACTTGTAATATTTATCTATAGAAATTTTATGTCAGTGTTCTGCAATATGTCCTTTAAGAAACTATGAGCAATGGAACAGAGTAAATGCCAGTTGATATGAACAAATATATGAGGCATAGGTTTTTATTTGAGTTTGAATGTAATTATAATATTCCTTAATATAATAATCTTAAACCCTTCATGTAGTATTCATTAGAATTAACACTATATAAAATAACAACATACCATTACTCTTATGAACACTGTATAAGTTAAATATCCTTCACAATGTTTTTATATTATGCAGTCATTAATATTTATAAGAATAGTCAAGGTATAAATGTTAAATATTTTAAAATGTGTAAACATTCACTATGGAATCAAAACTGTTAATAATAAAATTTTATTGGTTAATAACTCCTGAAATGTGTTAGAAAAATCCGAACATGTAAAAATATAATGCACACACACACACACACACACACATATATATATATATGTATATACATATATCAACAACTAACAACTTAAATGTCAAGAAAATTACTTCAGGGACTGGAGAGATGAAATAGTAAGCAGGACATTTGTTTTACATGTGGTGGCAGGGCTAATTTTGACTCCAAGTTCTCTCCATTGGATCTACAAACCTGCAGGTAATTATCCCTGAGCACAGTAAATCCTGAGTACTTACTGCCAGGTTGGCCTGAAACAAAAGCAAGACAAATATCATCTAGAAAGCATTCCAAATAATATAATATCTGAGTAAATTCAACCAAATTAATGAGTCAAACACCTGATAGATACACTGAAAATAACATGTTATTTAAATAAAATACCTAAAATAGTTTATTTCAAATATGATGCTTTATAAAACTGTATATGGTAAGATTTCATACATAAAACATTTCAGCATCACGCCCTCCACTAGAAGGTCTATTTCCTTTCTCTGTCATTGTGCTGTGCCCCTTCACTCCTCTCACCACGTTAACATTCTTCTGAAGATCAGTTCTAAGTTTCTATTGCTTTGAACATTTGTTATTTCCTTACTATGGTGTTTTATATCTCACATATGAAAGAGATTATTCTGTGTCAAACCCTGTTCTTTCAAATAATTTTACCCAGCATGATATTCTCATGATCAATCTATTTGACAGCAAACTGAATGATTTCATCTTTTCTTATAGCCAAGTACTATTTCATTGTGTATATGCATCAGTTTCTTTTTTCAGTCACCTGTTCTTGTGTACTTGGGTTCTCCCCCTAGGTTTGACTATTTGAATAATGCTACAATAAACATATCAATGTTATTTATGAGTAGAATTTTGGACCCTTGAGGGTATATACAGAAAAGTAAAATTAGTGGGTCCTATGGAACTCAATTCCTATTTTTTTGAGAAATGTTCATATTATTTTCCCAGAAGGATTGACAAGTTGTCATTCCCACCTATATTGCACTGTTGGGTAAAAAGAAAAAGAATGACTAACAAGATCTAAAAATATTTCAGCGTTTATCTTTATCAAAAATTTTAAGTCAAAGACACTATAATAGATGTAAATTTAAAAGAATGAGAATAAATAGAGCTAGTCAATGCAGTGTAAAAGCAAATGGTTTAGCCTCTATCAAAAGTCTAGTTGTTTCAAAAATTAACAAATAAACTTCATAATTAGATAATAGGATGTATTCAAATTTTCATTATAAGCATTTAATTATACCTTTGTATTTTGCCATTTTGTACACCTTAAATATTAAAACATCTTTTTGGTTGGATTAGTGGCCTTGAAGCAGAGTACGGAAACCAAAAACTGGGGATTAAATGCAAGGAATAAGCATACATAACTGTGTATTTTATTTATTTATTTATTGGTTTTTGGGCCACACCTGGTGACGTTTAGGGGTTACTCCTGGCAGACTCGGGGACATATAGGCGGATGCCGAGATTCAAATCCTGAATCGGCTGCATGCAGGGCAAACGTCCTACTGCTGTGCTATCTTCCGGCCTCAAAGAAATGAACACAGTTTTAGTAATAAAATTACTAATTGGGGCCCGGGAGATAGCATGGAGGTAAGGCGTTTGCCTTTCATGCAAAAGGTCATTGGTTCGAATCCCGGTGCCCCATATGGT
>PVKC010019765.1:0-19053 GCA_004027635.1 Crocidura indochinensis
GAACTTTCAGCCAAAAATCTTTGAGAAAAATAAAACAAAACACATGCACAATTACTTTGTCTCTCAAGTCCCCAGATTTTAGTACATTATAACTTTTCTTAGCAATACAAAAGCAATCTAAAGCCACAATGTTTATGTAACTCCTTTAACATTGAAGGCATAGTATTTTTTCCTTTCTTCCTATTTTTTAAACCCATCTGCAGTAGTTTTTGGGTTTTGTGCTCCTGGTTTTGTGCTCAATGTTCACTCCTGATGGTTGATGCATAGAATATTGTAAAACTACTTTTAACCCACATGAACTTGAACAAGTTATTCAAAATTTTAACTTAGTTTACCAATAGATGAAATGAAGATAACAGTAGTGGGCATTATAGGGACCAGAACACTAGTACAATGGGGAGGACATTTGCTTTACATGCAGTCTACCCAAGTTTGATCACTGGTCATCTTATTTAACTAAATTTGTTTAACTTTTGTTTAACTTTTGTTAACTTTTTTAAGAAACTATGATCCTGTGAAGTGAAATGACTGGTTCAGGATTACAAAGAAAGACTACATAGTGTTTTTTTCCTATTTATAAATCTATTCTGATAAGCAAAACAACACTTAGAAAATATGGTTGCTGAACGTTTTATTTAAAATTAATTTGTATTATTTTAATTATTTCTAAGTTGTATATGCTCATTCCTACTGAGCAGCAATGCTACTTGATTTAATTTATGAATATTAATTAACCAACTGAGGCATCAAGTTATAAATATACATCTATATTTTATAATTCCATTATATTTAATAGTAGTATTTTATATGCAAATAATTATTACACCAAAATGTGAATGAATAAATGGTGTTAAAATCATTTTACCTAAGTATAATAAGCTCATTTTTTGAGAACTGTCTTTTTAATCTAAAGAATTTAAGACTGTTTCAATATTTGACAAGATTAATGATGTGAGTTGTTACTTTCTCCTTTTCTCTCAAGTAAGCTAACTCCCTCTGCACTGTTCATTTTGAGAGGAGAAAAAGCCCCACTGATTAATGTATATATACTTATGTCGTTAGAATTTAAAAAATGATAAAACTTTTTTCATAATATATTAGAAATACTACCTTCTGCAAAAAATAAATGAGCTTATGTAAAGAATAAAAAGTGGCTGTAATGATAAATGCTACAATTTTATGAATAGTTTATCTCTGAAGGAATAGAAAAATCAGAAAACTGTTCTTTTAGATTTATTATTTATTATTTGGAGTAGAATAGTGTTCAGACTAATTCTCAAATTAATATTCAGCACACAAATTACTGAACCCTTCTACCTAAGATAACATTATATTTACTGGAGACAGTGAAATGAATATAATATA
Organism: Crocidura indochinensis; assembly: GCA_004027635.1. Taxonomy (NCBI): domain Eukaryota; kingdom Metazoa; phylum Chordata; class Mammalia; order Eulipotyphla; family Soricidae; genus Crocidura; species Crocidura indochinensis. The sequence goes on from PVKC010019765.1 coordinate 1,366, forward strand.
GTTATAACTATCAAGGGCAATATAAACTTTAGTTATTTTTTGTCTAGCATGTTGCTTAGTTACAAATCAAACTGCAATTGTATAGCAATATCAGTTTGATAATAAATAAAATATAAGTGAGAGTTTTATAGCATTCATACTAGTTAAATGGTATCCTCTATTACTGTACTCTAATTACATTAAATATCAGAAGTATATATTTCACTTTGAAAGTAATAATTATGTTATTTGTATAATTGCTTAAAATTTCAATTTATTAAAAGAGCTTGGACACTATTATTTATATAACAATGCGTAGCTTTTGGGGCAAACAAAAATTTCAGAAGTGATATCTTAGGCATTGTACTGTGAAAATGATCGTGTAATCATTATTAAATTATATACTTTTAATATCCTTGGCCTTTTTAGTAGTGTCTTTCTCAAATATTGGTAGGGGAAGGGGATTATAGAGATGAGGGGCATTGGTGATGAGAAGGTTGTACTGGTAAGGGGGTGTTCTTTTTTTTTTTTTTATAACAAGTCCAACTACAAAATGTTTGTAGTCATGGTGCTTAAATAGAGATATAAAATAAAAAATAACTGAATAAGATAAATGTTATTTAATTATACTTTTAGAATACATTTTAGATGAAAAGTTTTATGATAATTTCCAAGAATAAATTATGGTCATCAGAATATCATATATCTTAGCGATTCTAGTTAGTATTAAAACTCCTACATAACACAGTACTAATATGTTTACTTAATATTTTCTAAAATATAACTAAGACAGTTTAGATAATATATGCCTACCCTTGCAAATATATATAAAATATTTCCAAATGAGAACAATATTTATATTTTACCTATGATTTTACTTTTTTACATTTCCCAGGCATTTTAGTTGGACTTTATCAAAGGAATAGGCCATGTGTATTAGAAATACCTCTACTTACATATGTTCGAGTTACGAAAATATTCAACTGTTCTCAGTAGGTTATTTCAAAATACAAAAATGGAAATCAAGATAGAAAGAAAAAGTAGCAGAGACAACAAAGAATCAATAGACATTGAAGGATGAGATTGTCCCCACACATAGACATGTACTGGTTGAAAAGCTGAGAGAAACTGATTGCTCATTCTAAGTATAAAAAATTCCTTAACAGGGGGCCAGGGAGATAGCATGGAGGTAAGGTATTTGCCTTGCATGCAGAAGGTTGGTGGCTTGAACCCTGGCATCCCATATGGTCCCCTGAGCCTGCCACGAGTGATTTCCTAGCGTAGTGCCAGGAGTAACCCCTGAGTGCTGAACTGGTGTGATCCAAAAATAAAAAAAATATATATTTAACAAAGGAACGAGCCACAGCATAGCAAAAAATAAACACAATTGTAACATCAGAGTTATTGGATTATGAAATACAAGAAGTAAATACAGTTTGGAGTTTAAATTCTCAGAAAGTTGAGAAGTGTGATCTTCATTCTCACTTAAGGTCTATTATAATGAAGTATTCCATTAGTTGATGAGAAATATGATGTAGTAAGTGATAACTGATTACATTGAATACAATCGTTATCTTCAAGAAACGTGCAATACTCTTATATGTTACTATGTATTTGGGTTAATAAATATAAGAAAGCAAGGGAATTTTTATTTTCTGGACTGTCCAGGAAAAGCAGAAGTAAAGTTTTGCAATGAGATCATAGGAATGGTTAGCACTCCAAAGGTAATAAGCTGCAACAGGAACAAAGTCCCAAGAGTGTATAGGATTTAGCAGAAAACATAAGTTGAATAGAAAAGAAGCACATCAGAAAGAAAACACAGAGTTTAGACAATTAGTATTTAGGAACTACAGTACAGGTACAGAGTGCATTATTGCCAGGAAAATAGTTGATACTTTACAGGACAACAAGTAAAATATCAAGTAAAGGAAAGTGGAAAACTGTTTCAATAATTTAGCTCACCACATGTCTAAATGGAAAACGAGGGAAACTTGTAGATTGATTTTTCTGAAAGGTGAAAGATTCATAGGAAATATGAATTTTTGCAAGGACAATTGAGGAGAAATAAAGCCACTTATGTTAATAAGTGATCTCTTAATGAGATTAGAAATATAAGTAGGAAGTTCTTGGAGCTAAAAACTCCTTAGAAGGAAATGAAACAAGATGTTGATGCTTAGTTACTAATGAGGACAAAGTAACAACTTCAGTGTTCTGTTTCTCTAGGAGATGAACAATTTAGGATTGTCCTTTCTTACTCTGAATACTTTGATTAAAGTATTCTTTTTAAAAGAGACATCGGATTCACTTACAATGAGTATTCTAATAATTAAAACTATTGCCTGATTCTTCAGTTAATATTCCTATAATTTTCAACACCTTGTCATATTTAGCATATCCCAAACAACCAAGAAAATTACTTTTATGAGTGATTTTCTTGGCTGGGAAAGAATTGATTTTAAATTAATAAAAATCTTGGGGCCGGGAGATAGCATGGAGGTAAGTCGTTTGCCTTTCATGCAAAAGGTCATTGGTTAGAATCTCGGTGCCCCATATGGTCCCCCGTGCCTGCCAGGAGCGATTTCTGAGCATGAAGCTAGGAGTAACCCCTGAGCACTGCTGGGTGTGACCCAAAAACCAAAAAAAAAAAAATCTTAAATACAGGCAACTCTAAGATGTTCATCATAACTTTATATTGTCTTAGAACTTAGAAGTTCTTACTGAATATTTATATTATTTATCATACTGAATATTTCAAACCTCTAGTGCTTATTTTTATATGGAATCTTTTTGGGATTATTTTTAGTTGTCTTTTAAACACTTTAAGCTTTATATTTTTTTTCAAACTCAGAAATTTATTTTAATAGAATTTTCTCTTCAAAATTCTCGGAGAGGGGCCAGAGCAATAGCACAGCTGTAAGGTGTTTGCCTTGCATACAGCCAACACAGGATGGACCTTAGTTCAAATCCAGGCATCCCATTTGCTCCTCCGAGCCTGCCAAGAGTGACCTCTGAGTGCAGAGCCAGGAGTAACCCCACAAAATAAAGTCCAGGATAATATTTAAAATTCATACTCTAAGACCTGGTTTTGATGGACCTTCTTTTATGAATATATATGTGTATATACAGATATATATATATATATGCATATATTTTGTGTTGGGGTTGCTGTAACTAGTACCACAAACTGAGTGATTAAAACATAAATTAGAGAAAAAGAGTCTAAGATACAAGTGTCAGACAAGTTCAGTCTTTCTGGGGTCTTAAGAGACCACCTCTGCCTCTCCTCATTGGATCATCTAGTTTCTTATGATCCAGTCAAAATCTTTAAAATCACTGGCTTATTATAGGATCAACATAATATTTGCTTTCATATGAATGTCTTGCCCTCCAGTGTATTAATGTGTTTCTGTTTATATTTATTCTTTATTAAGGATCATTGATGTTATACTGAGAACTTCACTATACAATATGATCCCTTCATTACATATTCAGTGACCTTATTCCTAATATGGTTACTTTATAGATACTGGAGTTTATTATGACAAGATATTAATTAAACTATTTACAGTATTAATTCTAGAGCAATATGTAATAAATTAATGGTTGTTGACATTTTTACAAAACATTTTATATATCATATATTCATTTGTTATCTTGTTTCATAGAAATGTTTTTAATTAGAAGAGATTTTATTTTCTATTTTCTGCCAAATATCACATGGGGGTTTATCTCCTTTTTAGTCTCTCTAACTAATCTACTTACTCCAACCTCAGTTTTCCAGCATATTATTTCCCTTAATTACCTGAGAAAAATATCACTTACTCCTCAGTAACTTCCAGTGTCTTCTTACTTACAATAGCAAATTTAATTTAATTTAATTTAAACTTTAATCTAAATTAAAGTCCAGTTTGCAAGCATGTCCTTTAGTCTTCTATTCACAGAATTATGCCTGACATTTTACTTTTCTCGAATTTGTCCAAGTCCAGTGTTCCAGCCAAACTAATCTCCACCATTTTCTAAACACCACCAAAATTTTATTATTTCTTCACTCGTACTTTTTTGCAGGGGCACACCTGGTGATGCTCAGAAATTGTTCTTGGCTTGAAGAACCATATGAGGCACTGGATGATCAAACTGCAGTCAGTCCAGGGTCAGCCACATGCAAGGCAAACCCTCTACCCGCTGAGCCATTGCTCTGGTCCCTTTTCATCCATTTTTTGATATCTGCTTTCTTATTGAATATATATTTCTTTGGCACATCATATAAACCTGGCAAAAAGAACCACCTCCTCCAGGATACAGTTTGTACGCAAGAATTATTCCAACTCTTATTTCTATAACACCTGTGCCATGTGAGTAATTTAAAACTATCTTCTCTTTTTATCTTTAGTTATATTATCTTACATATAAAACTTCCCCGATAGTTTGCAAAGATCTTGAGAGAAATATAGTCTACTTTAGGCCTATAAATTTTAACTGATGGATGGAGCTTAAACTTGTAGGAATTTCAAGCTGTACCTTCATTAGTCCAGTTTTAGCAACATCTCTAGGTAAATGTTTCCACATCCTGGTACTCATAAAATTTACTCATTTGACCATCAAATAATTTTGCACACTGTCTCTTGGATGGAATTGGTATATTTTATGATTTATCACCTTTCAATCATGAAAATCCTTACTTGTTTTGTTGTTGTGTGTAGTAGTGAGCTTATGAAAGCTTCAAAAAGCTAATGCAGAAATTAAATAATTCTTCACTTTTTAAATTCCATACCTTTATCTAACAATTTCTTAGAGCTAAGAATCTCGTTTAATGATTATGGATTTTGTCTATTTACAATAAGTATTTGTCATTTCTACTAAGAAAACTCGATTGATATGTGACCATATTAACCTTCTTCATAACTTAAGGTACTTTCCCTATGAATTCTGTTGTTAAACATAGACAATCACAAATTTTGCAATGACATTGATAATATGTCTGATTTCATATTGATTAATTTTTGTCTCTCTCCATAGATTTTGACTTACCAGGGATGACTAGAAGTCAAAGCTTCCACAATGTATAAAATAACTATTGAACTAACTGGTATCTAGAACTGGTGTTGATCACTATAAATCAAAATTTAGCAAAAGTGAATAAAAATCTGAATTAAGTTATAAATCCCAAAAAGCATTTTTTCTCTGCACTTATACAGTCCCTCTCCATATATACATGCCCTCAAACTTATTCAACTATAGATATTTACATGGATATTAGTAGTTTTAAAAGCTTGTCCTCGAGGGCTAGGTGGTAATACAGTGGATAGGGTGTTTTTTTTAAGCAGCTGACAAGAGTTCAATCACCTGAACCATATATGATCCTTCAAGTCCTGCCAGGTGTATTCCCAGAGAGCCTGAGTAAACCCTGAGCACTCTTAGGTGTGGCTCCAAAAACAAAAACAAAAAGACAAAACAAAATAGAAAGCTTGTTTAGGATATCTGAATGACAATTTATTACTAATCAAAATTAATGGAAACAATTGATTAGTGTCTTATTATTCTCTATGAAGGGTTTTTCACTGTAGAGAAGCCTTATTGAATGTATAATTCTCACACATACACACACTCTCAGCTGTCATATTTGGCTAAGGAAATTTCTTTAAATATAATTTTTATATGACACAAAAGCCAAATAGCAATAACTCTGAAAATCTGTCATTAGATTATAGATTAATGTTACTTAAAAATTTTACTAAAGAGCAGTTATGCAAATTTTTTTCTTTTAATAATTTTTATTTTGACCAAAGTGGATTACAAATAATTCACACTAGTATTTTAGGTACATAGTGACATTGAATCAGGGGCATTCCCACCAACAAATTTGTCCTCCCTCCACTCCTGTTCCCAGCATGCATCCCATATCCCCCCTTCTGTGCCCTCCCCAGGCTGCTAGTATAAATGATCCCTTCTGTATTTGTGCTGTTTTTTCATAAGCACAGTAAAAATTGGGGATATTAGAAAGGGAATTCCCCTCCTAAGAGATACAGGGTTTCTCCACCCTTGAAGTATACTGTCATGGGTGTAAGTACAGGCTCCGTACATGCTCTTTTACTCATCGAGGTCCTTTTGTGATATCTGGAAGTTTTCTGCTTTGTTGTGGATGATAAAATCAGTCCTCTGTAGCTAGTGATCTTAGTATTTACACATTTCATAGGATGAGTCTTTCTTTCAGTTACAGAAGTTCTGTCCCATCACTGTTGTTTTTTTAATCAGTCTTCTGTAGTTGGTGGTCTTGATTTTTGCACCGATTCTAGGATGAAGCATAGGATAAAGTCTTTGATTATGCTTCCAGAAGTTCTGCCGATTTGCAGTTGTCTCAATCAGACCTATAGATTTAGAGATCTTGGTTGTTGTATAGATCATATGCCAAAGCCTAGAAGACTAGGGTCATTTTTGTTGGTCCCAGGATACATTCTGCTCAGTCATGGTGGTCATAATTAGTCTTCTTTAGTTAGTGATTTTGACATAATATTTTTAAATTTTGATTTGGTGTTTTCCCATAAATTAGTATTCAAAAATTAAAAACAAATTGGACTATAGTAAATTAAGTATCTGTTTGCCAAGATACAAATACTGCCTTTTAATGGAAGAACCTATTTGGAATCTATTTCCCCATACTCATCTGATAATCAGATGTAATATCTAAAATATATTAGGCACTGACTGTGCCTAACAAGAAAATAAAGCATGTAAACCTATCAAAATATTTGGAGATAAAATCAAAAGAAACTGTCTCAAAAATTATACAAATGGCTAAATGGCACATAAAAATATCTCACATCATTAATATTCAGGGAGATGCAAATCAGATCAACAATGAGATATCATCTTACATCACAGAGATTGGCATACATCAAAAAAAACTAGACAAGTAGTGCTGGCATTGAACAAGAGGGAAAGGAATTCTCATTTACTGCTAGTAGGAACATCAACTGGGCCAACCTTTTTTAGAAAACAATATGGACATTCATCTAAAAACTACAAATGAACTTTCATATTGCCCAGCAATACTGCTCCTGAATTATAATCCAGGGACCCAAAAATACAGCAGAAAAGAAATCTGCACTCCTGTGCTCATTGCAGTACAGTTCACAATAGCCAGAATCTGAAAGTAACCCAAGTTCCTGAAAACAGATGAGTGAATGAGGAAACTATGGTACACTTATACAATGGAATATTATGGAGCTGTAAGGAAAATCAAATCATGAAATTTGCTCAGATATGGATGAAAATGGGGCATATCATGGTAAGTGAAATGAGTTAGGGAGTAGGGCATTGTATGGTTGCACTCATTTGTGAGACTTAAAAAAAAATAGTAGGATGGTAATAACCAAGGATAATAGAAATGAGGGAAGGAAGACAGATCTTTGACTTACCATAATGTGGTGAGTGCAGTTAGGACAGAGATGGAACCATTATGAAAATGATAGTTGGAAATTATCACTCTGGACAAGAACTGGGTACTGAAAGGAGGCAAAGAATAATATTGCAGTGGTCCTCAAACTATGGCCTGTGGGCCACATATTGTATTTGTTCCCGTTTTGTTTCTTCACATCAAAATAAGATGTATGCAGTGTACATAGGAATTTGTTCATAATTTTTTTTTCTATAGTCTGGCCCTCCAATGGTCTGAGGGACAGTGAACTGGACCCCTATTTAAAAAGTTTGAGGACTCCTGTTATATGGTATCCCTTCAGTAACAGTTTTACAACTACAGTTATGAAAAACAAACAAAAATAAAACAGAAAAAGAGAAAGGGAGAGAAGAAAAATGTCTGCTGTTGAAGCAGGATTGCAGGTGGTGGGATTGATTGCTTAGAGAGATGTCAGGAAAGTGTCATGAAGTGACAGGGATGGTCCATTGATGAAGAGAAGGTTTTTCAATTCTTTACGACTGAAACTCCATGAATTTGGATCTGTGTATCTGTGTGTCTGTGTATTGCATCTGTGTATCTCACATTGGTTCAATTAAAAAAAAAAGGAATAGCAAATCAATTTTTCCAGGATTAGTCCTACTTATTACTACTGTCTCCATAAATGAAGCATTCTACTGCTAGATCAATAAGATGGCAAGGGGGGTGGGAATAATCATGAATCTAAAAGATTTTTTTCTCTTTTAAAATGACTGCTATTAGAGAGCATTATCATGCATCAGGCTTGCAGGCATATATTAGCACAAGGAGAAGTTTTATGTTCCTTGCAGCTCAGTCATCACTTGTCCTAAATATAGGTAAAGAGACATTCCTGGATCACTCGATTCACACTCTTGCATCAGCTTATCCTGGTGAAGTTGCTGGAGCTGGCACATTCTTGAAGTCTGAGTAAAAGAAAAACATCAGATCACAAATAAGGTTTCAATTGCCTGTGTGGCTTCTAGGCAGAACTGAATCCTCCATGCATCAATGAGCATTTTTTTTCCATATTTTTTCTCTACGAACATGATTGTTTCATTTGGGAAAACAGGATATTTTTACCCTAAAGATTTTCATTGTTGTGATTTTCAATAGGTGATCTTAAAAAGTCATCACTCTATTTTTAATGTTTTAAATTTAATTTTAATTTTTTGTACTCTCTGTGGGAAAGGTTAAGCTGGATCCCAGTAAGTGATGAGCCATGACTTCTCAAAGCTCTATGTTGGTGATTAGAACTGAAATCACAAAGTGCCAGAATGAAACCCGAACCTCCTGCAAAAAAAAACACCCACCTAGCCAACCAAACATTTTTCTAGTCTACAGTCATCACTTTAAATGTACCCAAAATGGATGTACTCTTGATCTTAAATCTGATTTAGCTATTCAAATTATTCAAATAAGGATGCAGTTTTTTTCTGGATTAATGATGTATGTTGAAACTTTCTCGCTTTGTAATTTTCCTTATTTTTGTATGAATTCAAACTCTGTACATATAAATGTATCTGCTCAAAATATTTTATTTGATACTCTACACCCTGTAGAGTGTTTTCTATGCAATGATTCGCTATAGACCTATAGAATTCAAAATAGATTTCACAGTGCAATGAATGTTATTATGTGCCCTCAATTTCACACATCTTTTGAGGTATAATTATCACTTGAAAAATTCTGTAAATTTGAAGACTGAAGAAACAGACCTTTTGTTGTGTTTCTCAAATAGATTCTTCAAATACTGGGAAAATGTTTTAAATTTTCTAGTTAATTTTTTCAAGACATTGTTGGCATGAGAAAATATACTATTAACTCTATAATCATTACAAAATATATTTCTCCAGTCCTTTATTAAATTCATATATCTTACATATGAAATAGGAAGAAGCTACTTCTATATATACATAATTTGTTTTTACTTTCAAATTTATTATTTATATAATGTTTAAATACAGTTATCTAATTATATATTTCTAAATAATTACCGAGAGACACATTTTATGGTACAATACATTAAACTGATTGTATGAACTTGGATGTTAAAATAATGAAGTCTAAGCCTCAAATCTAGGTAAAGATGTTAACTTATGTGATTTTGAACATGGAATTTAAACCTTCATATGCCTCAATTAACCAATGTCCTGATGGATGAAAAAATAACAGCTGATAGAATTTCTTGTCAATTAATATGATTCACATAAACCAACATAATAAAGTGATTGATAGTTGTAGTTTTTAGTATTATATAAACTTTAATCATTTCTGAAATATTGAATTGCTACTATGAACACAACTCATTAACTGAACTTAGACTAATTTATTTATCCATTTTATATTTGGATGATTACTCAGCACTAAGTATTAAAACAAGGTGGTGCACTCTGTGGTCCTACAATTAGAATTGTTTTTAATTTGAAGAAAAGTCAACACTGCATTAGTAAGTCTAATTAAATTTATTGTTTCTAAAGAGAAAATAGAAGGTGCTATGAAAAATAATCTAAGGGACTATTTTACCAAGTATCTTCTAAAATATTTTTCTATTTTTATGCAATTTATGAGACCAAAAGCCTAGCTAACAAAAATAGTAATTTAATTTTTGTTAAATTTTCTCATTTCTAATTTTATAGCTAAAACTATTTCCTCTTAATTTAATATTTTACATAATTTGTAATTTGTAATTTATTTGTTTATCATGATTTTATGTTTTAAATTTTCTCTGAAGTTTCCCATCTTTTATCTACAAAGGATATAGTATGTTAATTTTTTGGGAGGGGGGGTCACATCCAATGATGCTCAGGATGTATTCCTGACTGCACTCAAGAATCACTCCTGCCACACTTTGGAAGGGTATCGGGGTCTAAATCTAAGTCAGCTGCTTACAAAACAAAAGTCCTACCTGCTGTACTATTGCTCTTCCCCATAGTGGTGTAATTTAGATAGTAAAATTATATAAGGATATATTTTGAGTTATTATTTATTTTAAATTTTAGAACATTTGTTTCTGATTTAAAGCTTGTTGGTCACAAATGTTTCAAAATAAATAATAGTGTGCAAGGGTTGGAGCGGTGGCCTAAGCAGTAAGACATCTGCCTTGCCTGCATTAGCCTAAGACAGACGGTAGTTCAATCCCCCAGTATCCCATATGGTCACCCAAGCCAGGAGCGATTTCTGAGCGCATAGTCAGGAGTAACTCACTCACCGTGTGTGGCCCAACCCCCCCTTCAAAAAAACCATGCATAATATTCTGCCTTCTCTTTATATTTTTCCTTTGATTAAATGTGTATACTGAATATTCTCTAATTTATTTCTTCAACACTTCGAGAATTTTCAAACTATCTCTAAAAATGTCACTGATATTACAACAGACTCTTGTTTTTTATTTCTATACATAAACCATGGTTACTGATGTTTAGTTACTATGCAAAGAAGCAAAATGCAGCTTGAAAACACAACCTGAATACTCTGCCCTGATTAAAAATAAACTGTCCTAAAATCATGGAAGGTCTTTCTCTGTGGTTTAGAGTGATTCTTGTTGCTTAGTTATAAAATTTGCAGAAAAATTGTGTACATTAAAGATGAACATCTTCCCAAATAATTGCCTTTTATAACACATATTTATATTTTTTCTTTTATAAATATATTCATCAGTTCATAGATTCAGCAAGATAAGACAGAAAAAATCTCAGGTGCTTATAGGAATATAATTGTGAATACTAACTTATAGACTTTATATCATTTAAAACTATTCCTTATGATAATATTCAAATGGTCTTAAAGGACACAGAAAATGGTTAGAAATATATATCTGATGCTTAACTTATGTTTTAAAGAAAAAATTCATAAAAAAGCATACTTGTAGACTTCAATCAGTCCTCAGGCTAGATAGTGTCATTATTACAGGTTCACAATTTTCAGATTTTATATTGGAGGCAACATTTTTTAATATTTCCAGTTATGAATATTTTTTGCCTAAGCTTGTTGACATTTCAGTGTATAATGGAGTCAAGATATTATAAAACAACATAACTCTTCTAAAATGATATCATTGTTCATTAAAATAGAAAACATACTTGCCGGACATATATAGGTTTAGTGTAAAGTCACCTGGAAATCTAACCTAGAAATATTTAAAGAGGTTAGGAGGGATGATTATAAAAAGCCTATTGCAAAAAATGTAGCTTATTATAAAAATCCTGAACCTTATGGGCTTATTGCAATGCAGCTCGTTGCTATATTAGATATTTAAAACTTTAAATAAAATTGTTTAGTCTACAAAGAATTGAAATTAACCTTTTCTGATTTTTAATTATTAGTCATTTTACTGATATTTATCATATGTAAAAAGTATTCTATATACTTGCATATATATATTTTCTGAGTAAACATTCGAAATTTAAAGATATTGGCAATTTTAGCTGTATTTTCTGAATAAGGAAACAGATAAAGTTATATAGGAAGTAAATATCAGGCCCACAATGTGAGTCCACGTATGAACTTCAAGTTACTTTACACATAGGTAATGCTCAAAAGTGTTTACTAGATTATGCGTGGATATATAGATGATAAGTATTTAAAATCTATTTAACTGGGGCCGGGCGGTGGCGCTGGAGGTAAGGTGCCTTGCCTTGCCTGCGCTAACCTAGGACGGACCGCGGTTCGATCCCCCGGTTCCCCATATGGTCCCCCGTGCCTGCCAGGGGCGACTTCTGAGCAAATAGCCAGGAGTAACCCCTGAGCGTCACTGGGTGTGGCCCAAACACCAAAAAAAAAAAAAAAAAAAAATCTATTTAACTTTATATTCATGTTATGAATATATTTCAGTATAAGTTATTGTGTTTAACTTGGCGTTAGTCTTTCCTCTTTCAATAGTTTTAAATTTTAAGTTGACTACCTAAGATTTTTAGAAAATCTTAACGAGGTGTTATGTTTTTCAAAGAAATAATTTTCTTACAGTTGAACTCTAGGGTCACTATTTTTAGTTATTGATTTTGCCTGTGAGTTTATCATATCAAGTTTTACATAAAGAATGCTTTGAAGGTGATTCTGCCTACGAAAAAGTAGTTAAACGACATATGTTTTTAACTGAATGATTGTACCACTGTCTATTTTATAAATGAAGATACTGAGATCCAGGAAGCTAAAATAGTTTGTCCATCTAGAGTCAAATAGTAAAGAGATGAGAAGGGCTTTGGCCATGGAAAGAATAACAACATTGATCATATTGCCAACCACTAAAAGTGGTTGAACAAATTATAATTGGTTATTGAATTCTGATAGAAGAATAATATTGATAGAAGATAAGGATGTTTTTGAAATTTCTAAAAATATACTGCTAATAGTTGTATTAATGTTCAAAACGTGAAGAATTTTGAACTTTGTAAATATGAATTTCATGATTTTCATATATTTCTGTGTTGAATATTGTGGCAATTATCCCTACATTTACCTCACAAAGAATTCTAAAGTATCACTACTAAATGTTTTGATCCCCCAAGAGAGATTTAAAAGTGATTAACATAAAATTCAAAGAGGACACAATGTGAATTGCTATAACTAAGAGAAGAGATGTAAGACTTAATATATTAGAAAAGTACAATTCCAAACATTGTTCTTGATCACAAGCCAAAAAAATGGTCTATTCATTCATGACTCTCCTCCTCATAGTAGATATTTATTTTCACACAAAATACGTTCTTATAATAAAATTGCTTGTTTCTTATGTAGTTTACTTATAAAAGTCTGCCTATGGTCTAGTAATTGTTCATGATTCTGTGTGTAAGAGGATCATTAAATATTTGGATTATGTTCATCAAATGGCAAGGATGATGGATGATCTGGAAACAAATTGTTGCAAAATTATTCAAGAAATTAAGAGTGGCTGCATGAAGAAGTGATATTTGCATGTTATGCATTTGCATGATTATATGTTTAAAGAAATTTTTTATAATGCTGTTATAATTCTAGAGTTCCAAAAGGTGAAATTTATAGTATTTTAGAAATACTATATAAATATAAATTGAATCTACTTTATGTAGTGGTGAGATCACGCTAATATGTGAGAGCTTGGCTTTGTATGAATCTGAATTCTGATCATGCAACTGACTTTTGAGTTTCAGTAGAAATTATAATAGTACATGCCTTCATAAATGCTTCAGAGATTTGAAGGAGGTACTGTGTGCTAAGGCTAATAATCCTTGAAACATGAATTACTCAAAGTAATATGTGTTTTTATTGCTTAATGACCAGTTTTTAAAGAGAATGCTATACAGAAATAATTTTTCATATTGAAATACAAGTAGGCAACTCTAGGTTGCCTCCCAAATGGTAAACTGAAATTCCAACACTGAAGCATCATATGGTCTGCAATAAAATTTCTATAGAAATTGTTAAAATGTTAAAATTTCAAAAAATTTCAATGAACTATGATTCTAATTATCTTATGAAAATGTATTGGTCTTTCAGGTTTAGAAAATATTTGTTAGTGTTTAGGAAGAAATTTATGTACTAAAATATGCTTCTATATTTCCCAACTAGGGGTCACAAAATAATATATTAATAATTCAGTTAAAATTATTATATAAATGCTTCTATTTTCATTCCTGCTCAAAATTAATTCCCCTGTCCAAAGTGGATAAGTTTTATGAAAATAAAATATCATATATAAAACTCTAACTTTAATATAAAATTTTGTAAAATTTAACATATTATGAAATGTTTAAAAATACATAATATAAGGGAACTGGATGATAATACAATGTGTAGGGCATATTCCTTTCACTTTGCCCCCAGGGTTTGATTACTGACATTACATGTGGCCCATTGAACATCACTCGGAATGACTCCTAATAAACACAGACAAGTCTGTGCCTTGAGAACTGCCAAGTTCTGACCCTAAAGCAAAACAAAAAATAGTGATGAACTGAAGTTCAGTGGATAGAGCACCTTCTCAGACTCATTACTCATCAAGATTATTTCTTTTTCTTTCTTTCTTTCTTTCTTTTTTTTTTTGTTTGTTTGTTTTTGGGCCACACCGGCGTTGCTCAGGGGTTACTCCTGGCTGTCTGCTCAGAAATAACTCCTGGCAGGAACAGGGGACCATATGGAACACCAGGATTCTAAACAACCACCTTTGGTCTTGGATCAGCTGTTTGCAAGGCATACGCCGCTTGCTATCTCTCCGGGCCCAAGATTATTTCTTGAATGTAGAGCAAAAAATGAGCCCAATGTACAGCTAGTTTGGCCTAATCTCCTTGCAAAAATGTTTGTAGTTATATATAAATTATTTTTCTTAGAATTTAAAGTCTTTGCATATAGTATCTCAGTTTTCTCTGCCAAAAACTGAAAGATAGTAACATTTTAATTGCTCTGTAAAAATATATATGTACTCACATCTTCTATAGTATTATCAAACAATTCCCAGATTATAAAAATTTAAATATTTAAAAGACAATAAAATTCTCTATAACTTAAAAATAAAATATTAATATCAGAATTATATTTGCCTCAATAAATTTACAAAGGAAAGCATAACTATGAAAAGTTGTCAAATGAGCTTAAGAAAATGCTAAGTGCAGATTTATATTGTAAATAAATTAAGAAAATGTTAATATTGTAGTCTTTATTGTATATTAAACTTATGCCAGACTTTTAAAAAGAAGTACATTTAAATTTATATCACAATATATTGTTTATAATGTAGGGCTAACTATAATATTATAAAACCAATATAATTTCTACTTATTATGTATATTAAACTGAGACTCCAATAAAATAACTACCCCAAAAGCATAATTGGAGGTGAAGAATATTGTCTAAAATATTGACTCCAAACATACATAAACTACTACCTATAGTTAGGTAAAGTCACAAAGATGTTTACATAAATGGAGATATAATTTTTTATTATTAAAAGATGACCCATGGGGCTGGAGCGGTGGCACAAGTTGGTAGGGCATTTGATTTGCATGTGCTAACCTAGGACGGAACTGATTTGATCCCAGTGTTCCATATGGTCCCCCAATCTAGGAGCAATTTCTCTGCATATAGCCAGGAGTAATCCCTGAGCATCACCAATTTGTGACTCAAAGACCGATAAAAAAAGATAAAAGATTACCCAGTTTTAAATAGCTATAAAATATAGTGATTTGTTACTGCTATACAACATAGAGACAAGGATATTTCATACTTCTTGACAAGTTTACTTTTCTTAATTACGTTTTTTCCAGAATGGCTTAATGTGTGGATCCAAAGAGGTAGTGTTATTCTGGCACTGAAATGTGGTGGGGGGTTGGGGGGAAGAAGGGGGTGTAATCACCAGGACCATACCTGGTAACACCTGTGAGCTTCCAGGGCTATGCAAAGAAATGCACTAGGCTGGTGGTGGTTCTCAAATTGTGATTCATTAATCAGCATCAATATCATCAGTCATAAGTTTTGGGAATATAATTTTCTAAGTTTCATTACAGATCTGCTGAATCAGAAAAGCTGAGATATGGCCCAGAAATTTGTAAATCCACAGTGTATTCAAGATAGCTCTGATGCAGATTATGATTGCATAATAATTATTAAACTAATCTGTTTTACACCTTTTAATATATTTAACAACGAACGCTATAAGTATGCAAGAACCTAGTTTAATCTATTACAGGATCATATACCTTTACTGTAAGAATCAATGATACACTGAAGAGATAAAGCATGCATTACAATTTTTTTCCTTCCACTACTATATTAAATGCATGCTTTTTCATATTGCAAAACATTTTTAGAGAAGAAATGTCATAAATAATTTTCTTTTCTTTAATGTTTGGAGCATACTTAGAATTATAAATATTTTGATTCATGACTATAATAGTTCGTAAAATAAAACATTTAACTTAATAAGTATATTTAATTAATACAATAAAATAAGTCATTCCACTATTGCCAAAAAATAAAAAAAACAAAATATTATTGATTACTCCTACAAAGCAGAATATTCAATTCCAAAACTATAGTTAGTCAAAATAAAATTTGTCTTTGCAAGCTAAAACTGAAATAAGAACCCTGCCTATGACTGCTAATATAGTTTCTATTGATTAAGGAGATGGCCAGAGGAGGCCAGCCATATCACTTTGACTCCACAATATTCATGTTTATACTTACATGTGGAATTGGTGTCTGTTTTCAGTACCTGGAAAAGAATTATGATAATATTAGTTTCCTGTTCTTCCTGACAAAGCCAATTTTAGACCCGGTCGACTAAATTCTCTGAGCTCCATGGAGATGTGTGCTACACAAATGCAGGACATTATTTTTACTCTTTTTACATTATTGTGCAGATTGTTAAATATAGGAATACTGCATTAAACATTAATAGCTTTTATAAAATGAAAATACTTTTACACTTTACAATATACCAAATTGAAACCTGAGATATAAGCTGATTTGTCACTTGAGTTGTTGCCCAATTATTCTACTCAGAAATACTTCCCCCCCCCCCACAAAAGATTGAATTTAGGCCTTATGCTGGAATTACAAAATTATCCCATCCAAAAAAAAGTAACTATACCTGAAAAACTTTAGTAAAGTACGCAAGGATAATTGATTTCAAATCTAGCACACTGTCCAAAACAGAAAGGAACCAAGGAGGTGAATAGCACAGAGTTTAGGAATTCAATTTTTAATTTTACCTTTTATAAAAAAAATACTTATGGAGCCCGGGAGATAGCATGGAGGTAAGGCGTTTGCCTTTCACGCAAAAGGTCATCGGTTCGAATCCCGGTGACCCATATGGTCCCCCGTGCCTGCCAGGAGCAATTTCTGAGCATGGAGCCAGGAGTAACCCATGAGCACTGCCGGGTGTGACCCAAAAACCAATAAATAAATAAATAAATAAATAAATAAATAAATAAATAAATAAATAAATGAATAAATAGATACTTATGACCAAATAGAAATAATATGCAATTTAGCCACAAGTTTTGAAAAATCAAATATGAAACAAGTGCCAAGAAAGAGAAGGTAACTCAGTTGTCTGTTCAAATGAAACATTTTATTTTTAACTTTTTGTCAGGAGGCTTTTTATGTTTATTTTTGTCTTACCTGGTTATACTCAGGTATTACTGCTGTCAGGGTACTGTGGAACTATATGCAATGCTTGAAATTGAACCAGAGTTGCTATTGTCTTCACAACTGTACTTTCTCTGGTCCCATCTGAAAATTTTAAATGAGCACTCAAAATTTATAACAATTCTAAGGTCACTCACATTCTAAAGTCTATGTATTAA
>PVKC010019767.1:0-18901 GCA_004027635.1 Crocidura indochinensis
TGTCTACTGAGTTTTTCAAACCTGTTATTTCACCTGATATTTCAGTTTGGAGTTTTCTGATTTCTATCTTTATAATCTCTTGATTTTTATTAGTGTTTTGATCCATACTTTCTTTGAGTTCTGTGAGCATCCTCGCTATTTCTTCTCTAAACTCCATTTCTGAAAGACTGCTTAGGTTGTTGGCCATTGTTGGGTCATCAGAGTTTCCATCTTCATTCTCGATGGGTGATGTTGCTCTGCGTAGTTTCCCCATTGTCATGCTTGTGCAGTGGGTTTTTCTACGTGTTGTGGTGGTATTCATTGGTGAGGTGGAGTATGCGACCGTGAAACGAAGCGTCGCGTCCGCGCTCCACTGCTTCGACCACTTTTAGGTGGGATTAAGGAGCCCAGCAGAGTCAGCTTTATCCGCAACTACAACCCGGAAGGACTCACCTCAGTCGAGGCAAGCTGTCAGGGGACGAAGGTCAAAGATGATCAAAGTTTCCAAGTTGAAGCAAGCTGAGGAAACCCCCAAATGTCTGCTGAGCTTCAGGGGCCCAGCAGAGTCTCAAACCCTAGGTCTTTTTATGGTGCCAGGAAACATTCTGCTCAGTTGTGATTATAAAAATCAGTCCTCTGTCATTAGAGATCTTGGTATTTGCACAGATCCTAGGATGATTTCTAGGATAGAGTCTTTATGGTTCCAGAAGTTCACTATTGTTGTGGTCGGTCTTCTGTAATTAGTGATTTTGGGGTTTGCACAAATCAAGGGATGGAGTGTCTTCTGATTTCATCTTACCATTAGGAGATGAGGGCAACCTGCTTTTTAATCAAGTTGTTGCTGTTTTGCCATCATCAGGATGTCGTATCAACCTGGATCATATTGGTGCCTTAGCGGTATTAGGAACTCCCTAGGAGGAGTTTGGTTGCTGGTGCTGTTGCGGGGAACTGTGCCATTCTACAAATGGGATCTGGGGTTTGAGGTTGGATGGTCGTTCTCCTATCACATGGAGTCTAAGTCGGGTCCCATGACAAATGTTCAAGGTTGGAGGTGCCCCTGAATAAATTTATAAATTTATGGGTTCTTGTTAGTAGTAGATAAGAGCTTGTTTCTATATTTAATATTGCCCCTTTTTATTCTCCTATGCAAAAGGGAATGGTGCCATATCATATTGCTGGTGCATTTGGGAGTAAGAATGACAAGCTATACAATCTCTGTGCCCTAGTTTTGACCTAAGCTTTTATCCCAAGCAAAACTTTTCTTCTAGAATTGTGTACTAAGCAGTACCAAAACAAGCAAACTTAATATATATACATATATAAATTAAAAAAAAATTCAAAAATGTAAATTAAAAATTGAATAAATAAATAGAAAAGGATAAAGGAGGCTACCTTTGGAAACAAACATAGTATTAAGAGGTATAACTATTGAGGTATTAAACATACAAGAAAAATATAGAAATTTCCATTGAGTCTTTTGAAATATTCTTGGGGGCTGAGATCCAAGGCACATTTTCATCCCACACCTTGGGCTTATTGAGTTTGAGTGATGGTTTGCAGTAGTTAGGGGATCAGGCAGTGTCCTTGAGCTGAAAGTCCTTCTGAAGCTGAATGCATACAACAGTCCACACTTAGAGGTGCGTGTGAGAAGGGCCAAGGATCTATTTTTTTTATCACTTTTTAAATTTTAATCAAAGTGGCTTATATATCTTTCACAGTACTATTTTAGGTACATAGTGATATTGAATCAGTGTGTTCCCTCCACCCCTGTTCCCAGCATACATCCCCTATCCACCTCTTTTACCCCTCCCCCCTCCAGGTTGCTATTTTAAGCGGTCCTCTCTGTGTCTATTATGTTGTAAATTGGGTATCAATTCTGTTGTCATTGGCTCTGGATTTGGAATTGAAGTTTGATCATTTTTTTTATTTCTATTTAATATTTATATGACTGATTGGTCTTGGTACCCTCCATTATTTTCCCTCCATTTGAGGGGTGGAACAAATGAATCAGGTTGTTTGGTTCTGTTTGATGGAAGGAGAAGAAAAAAAAAAATAAAATAAAATGGGGCAAAAATCAAACAAGCAAAAAATGAGAAGAGTTCTTCTAGAGGCTATATCTCTTAATTTAAGCAGAATGGGGAAAGAAAGAAAAACGTAACAAAAATACAATATAAAATAAAATAAAAGATTAAAAAAATCTAACAGAAAACTTGAAAAGCACCAGAACAATACAGACAGCATCCACACAATGACCACGGTCCTGAAATAAAAACTAACAAAAGTTCAAAAAAAAAAAAAAAAAAAAAAAAAAAAAAAAAAAAAAAAAAAAAAAAAAAAAAAAAAAAAAAAAAAAAAAAAAAAAAAAAAAAAAAAAAGAAAAGAAAAGAAAAGAAAAGAAAAATATAAAGTAAATAGATAAAAAAAGAAAAAAGAAAACGACAACAAACAACAATAACAAATCTAAAAAAATGATTTGTGCTTTCTTTTTTTTCTCTCTTGCATAGAAAATAGCCTAAGAAATACAGGCTTTCTCCACTCTTGAAATATACTGTCATGGGAATAACTATAGGCTCTGTACATGCTCTTTTACTCTCTCCTAGTCTTTCTGTGGTGTCTGGAAACTTTCTGTTCTGTCGTGAGTGATAAAAATCTTCCCTTTTAAGCTAGAAATCTTGATATTTGTACAGGTCAAAGGATGGAGCCTAGGATGAAGTCTTCCTTTATGGTTCACAAAGTAGTGAGAATCTATTTTTAATTGATTAAGATTATATAATTTCAACACAGAGACTGACACACATCACAAAGACCAAGAACTATCAGTGCTGATGGGTATGTGGAGAGAAAGGAACTCTCATTCACTGCTTGTAGCAATGCCATCTAGTCCAACCCTTATGGAAAACAATATGGAGATTCCTCATAAACCTGGAAAGTGATCCATATGGTCCAGCTATACCACTCCTAGGGATATACCCTAGGAACGCAAAAGTACAATTCAAAAATCCCTTCCTCGCACCTATATTTATTGCAGCGCTGTTTATAATAGCCAGAGTCTGGAAACAACCAAGATGCCCTTCAACAGATAAATGGATAAAGAAACTGTGGTATATCTACACAATGGAATATTATGCAGCCATCAGGAGAGATGAAGTCATGAAATTTTCCTATATGTGGATGTACATGGAATCTATTATGCTGAGTAAAATATGTCAGAGGGAGAGAGATAGACACCGAATAGTTTCACTGATCTTTGAGTTTTAAGAAAAATTAAGGACATTATTGTAATAATGCTCAGAGACAATTGAGATGAGGGCTAGAAGGACTGGCTCACAATATGAAGCTCACCACAAACAGTAGTGGTGCAGTTAGGGGAATAACTACACTAACAATTATCATGACAATCTTAATGAGCGAGAGAAGTTGAATGTCTGTCTCAAATACAGACAGGATTTATGGGAGGAGGTAGATGGGGGGCATTGGTGGTGGGAATGTTGCACTGGTGAAGGGTGTTCTTTATGTGACTGAAATCCAACTATAGACTTGTTTGAATCAGGGTGTTGAAATAAGATATTGTAAAAAAAAGATTATGTGATTTACAGAATCATTTAATTATAGTTTCCTATGCATGTACCATTACCAGGTACCATATCCTTCTCAGAAAGATCTATTTTACTTTTTTTTTTTTTTTTTTGGTTTTTGGGTCACACCCGGCAGTGCTCAGGGGTTACTCCTGGCTCCATGCTCAGAAATTGCTCCTGGCAGGCACAGGGGACCATATGGGGCACCGGGATTCGAACCGATGACCTTTTGCATGAAAGATAAACGCCTTACCTCCATGCTATCTCCCGGGCCCCGAAAGATCTATTTTAAAACAAATTTTAAAGATGTTTAATGATATACTCCCCAACTTCGTATTATGTATGTATGGGTCTCTCTATGTAGGGGTCTCTCTATGATTTGAGAAGCTAGGATTTGACTTGCTTTCCCCTTTGGAGAAGCTTGAGTTCTCTCTTGTATATGTCTATCTCACTTTATCTCCTTTCACAGAATTCTAAGTATGTAAAGCATGAACTCCCCATCTCTGTGCTATTTCCCAAAACCCAAGGGCTATATTTTATTTATCTTTATGATTGCCAAGTTACATTTACTTGGCATCATCATTAACAAGGAATCAGAAAGATTTTTACTTGTTACTACAAAGTGCTAATTATGTTCAACAAACATTTCTAAAAGAAGAGCAAGGTTGCAAGGTGTCCACAAGCAAGTCATCAAATGAGATATTCTGAGCCAAGGAAGAAAGTGAGAAATCCGGGAGAAACAGACTGTAAGTGAATTCCATTGGCATATCACACACAAAGAAGAACAAAACTTCTAAGTGGAAGCCTGGGAGAGGCAACATTTAAGCTGAGTTCCAAAGGTGTGGAGGGTCTTCTGACTAGCAAAGATAGTTAAAGAAGGAATTCTGGGACACCAAATAGTATATCTGGAGAAGGTTAGAGAATGTTGGGAAAATGCTGGGTATAAAATGCTGAAGAATATATAAGAGATGGTTAGTCAACTATCATGACAATGGTAGTGAGTGGGATAAATTGAATGTCTCAAATACAGGCAGGGAAATGGAGCATTAGTGGAGGAACTGTTGCACTGGTGAAGTGGGGTGTTCTATTTTTGTAACTGAAACCCAACTACAAATTTGTTTATAATCATAATGCTTAAATAAAGATAATAGTAGTTTAAAAAAAGAGAAGATTAAGGTCATTTTTGTTAGGGTCAGTAATGTCTCATTTGAAAATTTAGACACAATTACAGACTGTGATGTACCACTGAAGGCAGCGTGTAAACAACCCTTCCTTTGGGCCCAGTTTAAGAAGAGTCAGGGGCTCAGAGAGACAGTAGAGATGAAAGGATGCTTGTCTTGAACATGTCTAACCCAGGTTATATCCCTGGCATTCCATGTGGACCCCTGAGTCCCACCAGAATTGATCACTAAGTACAAAGTAAGGAGGAAGTCCAGAGCAAATTAGATATGCCTCCCCTCAAAAAATGAAGAGAGGAGGGGCCCAGGAGATAGTATGGAGGTAAGGCGTTTGCCTTTCATTCGAATCCCGGTGCCCCATATGGTCCCCCGTGCCTGCCAGGAGCAATTTCTGAGCATGGAGCCAGGAATAACCCCTGAGCATTGCCGGGTGTGACCCAAACCCCCCCCCAAAAAAATGAATAGAGGAGAAGAATATTGTGCTTGGTGAGTATCTATAGCATTCAGGAGCATTGGGTTGGAGGGGAATAGAGAGAAAAAAGAGGCATTATCAAGTTCTCATTATAAATTATAGGTGAATTGGCAGAGAATAGAAAGACCAGCTCAGGAGCAAGATTTATAGGATTCAGTCTCAGACTGGAAGTGACAGAAGGAGATTAAAATGCCAGAGATCATTTCATACTTTAGAAGAGGAAGAAGATGTTATTAGTTTCAAGGTGGGCTGGGGAAAGAGCAAGTTTGAGGAGAAGCACCTAGAATTTCATCAAAAAACCTTAACTAATTTGTTAGAGAGCTGAATATAAGAGCAGTACATATAAAAATGATCTAGTATTCTGGCTATTACTAGAATGAATCCTTGCTCCCCCCAGGGATAACCATCAAATGTGAATAAAATATTTCATTACATTGATGTATGATTAAATGACTAGATAAAAACCTATCTCAAGGGGCTCAGGAGATAGCATGGAGGTAAGGCGTTTGCCTTTCATGCAAAAGGTCATCGGTTCGAATCCCGGTGCCCCATATGGTCCCCCGTGCCTGCCAGGAGCAACTTCTGAGCATGGAGCCAGGAGTAACCCTGAGCACTGCCAGGTGTGACCCAAAAACCAAAAAAAAAAAAAAAACCTATCTCAAATTTATTAGTTCACCCAAACAAGTTTATGCTTCTAAAAATGCTTCCACTTATTTAATGATCTTTCTGGTCTCTCATTTCAGTGTGGACAAGTGTCTGGAGAACTCTTTTATTTGCACTTGATGTAAATGAGCAAAAAGCTCAAGTCTTAGCTATTGAGAAGCCTGAAAGTTAGTTTATGTCAAAAAAATGCAGACTACTAAAGTTAATATAATATTATTCCAGAGTTGTATAATATCAAGAAAAAGCATTTTGAGTGAAAGGCAGGAAATAAAGGAAAATAGATTTTTAAAAAATATGCTTTAAGGAGAATGTTCAAACTCATAAAGAATTACTAGGAGCCTGCAAAGACCCACTCTTCACAAAAGTCATACTAAATGCGAAGGCATAAAATATAAATGGAAAATTCTGGTAAGTAGCACTATTAATTCTGGATAATAATTGATCAGGAAACTGTTCAATATGTGTTATTATAGAAACTCGAAGAAACATGTAGAAAGAGGTACATAAAATGAGACTAAGAAAATCAACTAAGGGGCCGGGCGGTGGCGCTGGAGCTAAGGTGCCCGCGCTAACCTAGGACGGACCACGGTTCGATCCCCCGGTTCCCCGTATAGCCCCCCGTGCCTGCCAGGAGCGACTTCTGAGCGAATAGCCAGGAGTAACCCCTGAGCGTCATCGGGTGTGACCCAAAAACCAAAAAAGAAAAAAAAAGAAAAGAAAAAAAGAAAATCAGCTAAGTGAAATCATATCCATTTAATATATTTACTTATTTGTGACTACAAAAATTAACTAAGTGGATTTATGAAGTATATTTAACAGTAAGAGCCAGAGAAATAAACAGCCTGGAAAACATGCTTTTTGTGGCTGTCGAGTTCAATTTTCTGACATCCCATATGGTCCCCCCAGTCCCACCAGAAGCAATTCCTGAATGCAGAGAAAGGAGTAATTCCTCAGTTCCACTGGTGTGTCCCTTCCCTCAAATAAAACATATATTGCCAGATTTGGGCTATAGTAAATAGTGCTGCAAGAGAGGACAAATGGAAAAAAAAAAAAAACAGCACAAATGCCTTTCCTGAATAGAGTATTTGGGCACTTGGGGTTGATGTGTAGACACTATTTCTATCCACTATTTTGTGCTGCAGCTCCAACTTCAGTAACTCCACAGTGCTCCTTTCTTATTTTTTCATGTGTTTAGTCTCCCTGGTAACCTGTGATGCCTAACCTATGTTTTCCACCCATCTTCCTCATTGGCTTGTCCTTGTCCACACATCTATGTCATCTCTTTATGAGTCCTTCTTCTGTGACACACTGGGATTTTGCCATCTGCTTCTAATAACTCTTCCTACCTGTACACATTCCTAAGTTGCACTTCCCCAAATAAGGACTGCAAAGTTACTTATGTTTAATATTTAACTGAATATAAACCCTGACATAATTTAGACTCTGCAATACTTTTCTTAAGCTGATATAACAAAGTACCTCAGATCTGGAAGCTTAAATATGAATTTCTCAGAGTTCATTTGGCTGGAAGTTCAAAATCAATGTCTTTAGCAGAGATGTGCAATCAGGACTCAGTATTTCTTACTCTCCAAATGACCAGCACAGACTCGTTTACAACACAGACTTATCTATGCTCTTATATGAGCATCTACATCCTCTTCTTATATGAACATCGTTCATATTGAATTAGCATCCATAAAGAGTAGCACATTTTGTTTTAATCATCCATAAAAAGACATTATATTTTAGAAAAGGATTATGGGTAATATTCTTGAGAAGTGGTGGAGAGAAGTGGACACTCCAGTGGAGTGTGTGGTGTTGCACTGAACTCTATCAGTATGGTAAATCATGGTGCTTCAATAAAAATTGGGGGAAAGAAGTTGATGAGATTATCTAAGTCATGTGTAGAGTCATACTGAAGTAAATGACAACAAAAAAAACTATTTTCAGTACAAATGCACATAAACAGCATCAATTTTAAAGTCTACATAGAAAACTTCAGGTTGAATTTACATAAATGTCATCGTTTGAAATCACCAGTGGTGTTTATAATATTCCAGACTACATTGTGCATTGGATGGTAGATCACATATCTGCTATGCCTTGAAAAACATCCTCACAATTACAGTCACAGTTTCTCTAAAGGAAAATATGATAGAAAAATGTCGCATGCTTGCTTCGGTGAACAAATTAAAACTGGAGAATGGGAGATTGATAGCTTCCTCCCTCAAGGATAGGAATTGCTTCTTAAAGGCTATTTTCCTGCCTTTTTTTGAGTGGATGGGGTCTCCCAAGCAGTGGTCAGGGCCCCTTGGGTCACTCCTAATATACTTAGTCAATTGGGCTGGGTGGCTTAATGTTCATATAAGTGATGTGCACTGGGGCCACCAGGACAAAACTGGGAGATTTCCAAAAGGGCCATGTTGGACTGAACTCTGGCTCCACTGCTGAGCTATTTTTCCAGACCTTTAAGGTCTTATTTTAGAAACCAGCCTTTATGTCACCATCAATTTCCGGGACCCTGGAGATTAATTCTTATTGGTTTATATATAGACATATCTAAAGACTTATAGATTGTTTCACTCAAGCCCTGCTCATAGCAGTTTCCATTCTGATTGACATCAGAAACCAGTAGAGGCTCAGATTGGGTAAAATAATAACATTCACCACTCTTCTATTTTTAAAGATAGACTCTATCAACTGCTGTGTAAATTCTCTGACCTTAAGAATGTGGAAATGAGAAGAGTTCTTTCACCATGGCCTGTGAAGGTAACATGGGCTTGATATGTAAAAAGGCTTACTTAGTTCTGACCTGGATTCCTAAGCTTGATTTCACCTTTATTCCTTTTCCTTTTCCTAAATCTGAAGCTTAAGAATGCATCAATCTATGAATCAAACTCTCATTTCATCTCCAATATAATAGAGTAATATTTCTCTTTAAATGCTTCCAAATTTTTTTTATAAAACCATCCCTCCTGGGGCCTGGGTAAGGTGTTTGCCTTTCATGCAAAAGGTCATCGGTTCGAATCCCGGTGCCCCATATGGTCCCCCGTGCCTGCCAGGAGCAATTTCTGATCATGGAGCCAGGAGTAACCCCTGAGCACTGCCGGGTGTGACCCCAAAACCAAAAAAAAAAAAACCAACCAAAAAAACAATCCCTTTTTGGGAGAGAAATGGATGGTACCAGGACCAAACAGTCATATAAACATTGAGTGAAAATAAAAAATGATCAGACTTAAACACCAAACCCAAAGTCAACGACAACAGAATTGATACCCAAGCTACAACAATACAAGCTACACAGCAATACAAGCTATACAGTAATATAAGCTATACAACAATACAAGCTATACAAGAGGGGACCAGTTACTCTAGCAGTTCAGGGGACAAAGGAGGGAGACATGAGATGTATGCTAGGAGCAGGGGTGAAGGGAATGGTGTTGGGAATGGCCTTGATTCATTGTCACTATGTACCTTAAATATTTCTGTGAAAGATTTGTAATTCACTTTGGTCACAATAATAATTAATTTTAAAAAATTCCTCTGTGTATATTCAAAACCATAAGTTTAAATGAAAAGATTGAATCAATACAAAATATATTTTCATTACAATGATATATACTGACCTATATTTATTTTCCATTTTAAATACTTGTTTTCAAAGAAGACATTAACCACTCAGCCAAGGAGGAAAACCAAGAAAGCTCTAGATAAACAAATACCCCAGGGTCATATCTAGAGCAGACATATTCCCACCATATTTAATTTACCCAATACTCTGCTTCTGTTCAAATAATGCCTTTTGAAAATTGGATTTGTATAGGAAAGCTTCACTTTTTGCTGGTTCCATTATACTATATTTAGAATATCTTAAAGAAACAATAGATTGGTATCATAAATTAGCTTTTCTTCTTTTTTTTTTTTTGTGTTTGGGTCACACCCGGTGATGCTCAGGGGTTACTCCTGGCTATTCGCTCAGAAGTCGCTCCTGGAAGGCACGGGGGACCATATGGGGACCTGGGGGATCGAACCGCAGTCCTTCCTAGGTTAGCACAGGCAAGGCAGGCACCTTATCTCCAGCGCCACCGCCCTGCCCCAAATTAGCTTTTCAATATACAAATAATGAGAGGGAAGTGATATTAAAAAACGAGGCCAGAGAGATAGCACAGTGGTAGGTCATTTACCTTGTACGTGGCCAACCCCAGATGGACCTTGGTTTGATTCCTGGCATCCCATGTGATCCTCAGAGCCTGCCAGGAGCAAATTCTGAGTGCAAATCCAGGAACAATGCTGAGTATGACAAATAAAAAAAAAACTATCATAATTGTGCTTCAGAAAAGCAAGCATCTTGGAATCAACTTGACCAAAGAGGTGAAAGACTTATACAAAGAAGACTACAAAACATTGCTTCAAAAAATAAAAGAGGACACAAGGAAATGGAGACTTTACCATGCTCATGGATTGGGAGGATTAACATCATTAAAATGGCAATACTTACCAAAGCATTATACAGATTCAATGAAATCCCTGCAAGAAAACCAATGACATTTTTCTTTTTCCTTTTTAGTAATTTCTTTATTTAAGTATTGTGGTTAAAGAAATGTTTCTAGTTATGTTTCAGTCATTGATTGTACACCCTTATCAGTAAAACCTTCCTACCACCAATATTCCTCATTTCCCTGCTCCCTACACCTCCTGCCTCTCTTCGAGACAGGATTATTGTCATTATTGATCAATGACATTTTTCAAAGAAGTAGATTAAACACTCTTGAAATTCATATGGAACAACCAAAATTTATATGGAAAATGAAACGCTAATGTGATCCTTGGGAAAAAGAAGATGGGAAGAGGGGCTGAGTGATAGCACAGCATTAAGGCTTTAGTCTTGCACACGACCAACACAGGATGGACCCTGGTTCAATTCCTGGCATAGCCATATGGTCCCTCGTGTCTGCCAGGAGTAACTTCTGAGCACAGAACTAGAAATAACCCCTGAGTGTCACCAGTGTGAGCCCCGCAAAAAAACAAAAAACAACAAAAAAAATGGGAGACATCACTTTCCCAAAATTAAAACTTTACTCAAAGCAGTAGTCATTAAAACACCATTATACTGGAATAAAGATGAACTCATAGATATATGATCAATTAATCATTTATAAAGGGCAAGAAGTATGAAGTGGAGCAAGGAAAGCCTCTTAACAGTATTGATTAAACTGGCCAAATATATGCAAAACTGTGAACATAAACTTCTCTTTAATACCGTGCATGAAGATCAAATCAAAATGGATTAAAGACCTTGAAATCAGACCTAAAACCATAAGGCACATAGAGAAAAACATGGGCAAAATCTCAATGACACTGAAGCTAAAAGCTTCTGCAAGGAAGAAACACAAATGGCCAAGCAAGTGGAAGCAAAGATAAATAAATGTGACTACATTAAACTGAGAAGCTTCTGCACCTCAAAGGATACAGTGACTAGTATACAAAGAATACCCATAGAATGGGAGAAACTATTTACTCAATATCTATCAGATAAGGGGCTAATAACTAACATATACAAGGCACTAGTAGAATTTATCAAGAAAAAAATCTAACCCCATTCTAAATGGGGAAAAAATACAGATGACCAAAGGCACATGAAAAAAATTTTCACATTATTAATCATCAAAGAGATGCAAATAAAAACAACAATGAGGTAGCATCTCACACCAGAGAGACTGTCGCATACTATAAAGAACAGAATGATCAGTACAGGGAGAAAGAGACTCTCATTAACTGGTGGTGGAAATGTCGACTAGTCCAGCCAATAAAATAATATGGGTATTGCTCAAAATCTAGAAATTAAGCTTTCATTTGATTCAGCAATGCCATCTTAGGGATGTACCCTAAGAACCTAAAAGCATGAAGCAGCAAAACCCTCTGCATTCCTATTCCTCTGCAGCACTATTCACAATAGCCAGAAACTAGAAACAACCCAAGTAACCAAGAATAGATGTGGATAGAAGAAACTGTGGTACATCTACACCATAGAATACTATGCAGCTGTTAGGAAAATTGAAGTCATAAAAATTACTTATATATGGGTAAATATGGAGATTATTATGCTAAGTGAAATGTGGTATATAAAATAAAGATAAAATATAGTATGATAACAATATCCAGAGTCAATAGTGAAGAGATCTAGTCTATCACAGGAAGCTTGCCACAAATAATGGAGTAGTGAATTTAGGGTAGAGAAGGGTTCACTATGACAATGATAGTTCGAACTGATAACTCTGGATACTAACTGGATGCTAAGAGAAAATAAAGTGATATGTATGGCACCCCTTTATTCACAATAGTGAAAACCACAGTATCTAAAGAGAAAAATTAGTGAGAAAGAGAAAAAAGAAAATGTCTGTCTAAGAATCAGGCAGCGGAAAGGACAGGATGGAAACTGGTAGTGGTGGAAAAAGTGCACTGGTGAAGTGTGGTGTACATTATATAACTGAAAGTAATCATGAACAATGTTTTAACTACAGTGCTTAAATATTTTAATGAAAAATATAGGAAGGAGAAGTAAAAATAAAAGGGGAGAAGTAAAAACAAATATAGGATTCAACTTTTCAACACATTGGGTGTCCCTAAGCCTTGCAATACCCTACATCATATTTTCATATGTTTGATTTCTTTTCTTTCTCAAACCTCTGTAGCCCATGTTCACAAATGCTTTGTTCCATTAAAGTGTCAGGCTCCTTACAAGCAGACATGAGCTCTGCAATGTTCCATGCATTGCCTCTCAAAAATGTGATATTATGTAAATATCGCACAGTAACCAATCAATAAGCATCTGTTGAGCACCAATTCTATGCCCAGGGCAACAGTAGCCCTTACTAATCAACTTTGGAAGGTGGTACAAAGACCTATTTAAGTAAAATAAAGTGTAGTGAATGTGTGACATTGAACTCTCATTTCATATGTGTGATTATATCCAACTTGGCCTGTGCATATAGGTGTTCACTGTTCTAACCATCTTTCACTGACGGATTTTGATGCAGTATTATAATTAAGATTCCTCCTGGCAAATGCAGTGTGGAAACATTTAAAAAGGAAGTATGGTCTAGATGGGCAATAATAAAAAATTTATCATTTATTTGCCAAGACTCATAGAAGGTAAATACAAAATGAAACTTGAGTAAGTTTAGCCTTTTCTCCAAATGTAATGCTCCTGACTGCAACCAAGAGCACAACCTTCCTCAGTTATTGTATTGACACTGGCTCAGAAAGAGGTGCCTTTTTTGCTTTTTTTCCCAGACCATCCCACATTATGGCCAGCTATTGGTTTACTCTTACCACCTGCAATTTGATTTAGAACCTACTTAGTGCATAACAAAGATGTTGACAGTGGTACGCTTTAACATGTTCAGACTTGATTGAGCCTAAAGAATTTTTTTAATTATACAATTCATCTTCCTTATCTATGTAAAGCAACAAGTTAAACTCAATGTCACAGAGCAATAAATCTCAACATTCTTTGGGGCCAAACGAAATGTTTCACAGGTTATCTTCAAAAGGTCCATTCAACTACAAAAATTACACACAAAACAATTGTATTCCAGTTTTCCTATCAGGAAAACAAGGCATAGAAAGTAAAGCTACTTGCCTAGAATTGGACAGTTGTCAGGGGTGGACAGAATTCAAAGTGGGCTGCAATTCCAATTCAGCAGTTGCTTACAGTTCTTTAGATTCATTTTAACCTGCTCCGGGGAATCTGAGCTTAGCATACTGAGACTCAGATGCAACCTCTAGCACAAGTGGTTGCTTTGTAACCAATGGTCTAAGTTGGACCTCCACTTTGCCTCAGAAAACCAAAGTTCCTGGATTTGCTATATGCTTTTTAGTTGTAAGGGAAATAAATTGCTTTCCTTATTTTAAAAAGTACACTGAGAAGTGAGTCAGAGAAAAAGAATTAGATACATAAAGATCTCATGTATGTAAAGATACACTACTACAAAGAACCTCACATAACACAATGGGAGAACTGATTCACATAACTCTGTGTGTGTGTATGTAAAGGAGGGTCATTGAGTTTCTGGGTACACTGATTATTGGTGTGGTATTAAAATTATATAATATTATTAGGAGCCCGAGCAGTGGTACAAGCTGTAAGGAGGGCATTTGTCTTGCATGTGCTGACCTAGGACAGACTGCAGTTTGATCCGCCAGCATCCCATACGGTCCCCCAAGTCAGGAACAATTTCTGAGCGCATAGGCAGGAGTAACCCCTGAGCATCACCAGGTGTAGTCAGAAAACAAAAACAAAACAAAAAAATAATAATAAAATTATATATTATTAAATATATACTTATTTGGGGTTGCCCAAATACATTGTTAACAGTATTGTAAATCATAGAACCTCAATCAAAAATAAGTCTTTAGGGGATATGCTGCTCTATGATAGCACAGCAGTAGGGGATTTTGCCTTGCATGCTGCTGATTCAGGACAGACCTGGGTTCAATCCTCGGCATTCCATATGGTCCCCATGCGTGCCAGGAGTGATTTTTGAGTGCAGAGCCAGGAGTACAGAAAGCTGCTGGGTGTGATCCAAAAACCAAAAGCAAACAAAAAAGTTTTTAAAAAAGGTAAATTTATTGGGCTGGAGTGAAAGCACAACAGTAGGGCATTAGCCTTGCACGTGGCTGACCCAGGGCAGACCTGGGTTTGATTCCCGGGGTCCCCAAGCCAGAAGTGATTTCTGAGTGTATAGCCAGGAGTAACCCTTGAGCTATACCAGGTGTGGCACCCAAATTTTTTAAAAATCAAAAAAGAGAAAATGTATTTACTGTTGGATAGTTAGATGATAGGACTACACAGTGATAATAAAAAGTAAAAGATTTTCCTAATTCCACTCCCTGGAGACCTCCCTCTCAGGCCTTTGTTCACCTAACTTGTATATACAATTACAAGATATACAGATAAACTTTTCTGCCTTTGCTTTCTTGAGTAAAAGAAGCAAGATAAGTATTTGTCCAAGTCAACAAATAGTTCTCTATAGTTTGGTTTTAAATAATTCCCTCTGAATGGTAAAATACCACTCAGTGTATCTGAGTGTTATCTCATAATGCAAATTATCTGAGGTCAGATGCAAAATATAAGAGAGAGTAGAGATGGACATACAGAAGAACCTAGAATCCATACATATGAATATAGGACCGGACACAGCAGCCTTAAAATGGGACCTTGATGGGGTTCACAGCTACATAGCAGTTTCATCATGACAGAAGAAAAGTATAAAGATTATGGGGTGGGAAACATAAGGGGGAAGACAATGTAGAATCAAGTCAAAGTGGGCCCAAAATGAGAAACTGAGATGCAGGAACCAGAAGCCTGGTCTTGCCCTTGGAAAACAGATGTCTATAATTGAAGCAGAAGCTATATCCATAGAGACTCTACCCTCTGTTTTCTGGGAACCAGCAATCAATATCCACCCCCAAGCTACTGATAAAATGTCATAAGTGTAGCTCCCATATGTACACGCAACTTTGTCTTAGAACAAGGGATTATAGCACTTATTCTAGTATCTCTAGTATCTTATTCTGAAGAACTGGGCTGGAGCAAAAAGACTATAATACTCTAGTATCATGCTTCAGGAGTCATTATCCAGAGCTTGAGGACGTTAAGCCATAGCTAAAAGCCTGCTGAGACCCTTCACCTATATGGTCCTTTAACCTTCACCTATAGGGTCACTGTGCTTATTCCTGCCTCTCAGAGAAGTTTGTCTGGCAGATGGAATTTCTTTTTAGTTCTTATACTTGCATGCTCTTCCTGGACCTCTAAATTGCAGGAGCTGACCAGGTCCATCTCACCTTTGCAGAAGGTGGTGGTAGGTAAATGGATGCCAGCAAGCTGATAGGAAGGGGGCATGGGGCATAAAGTGTTTCTTGCAACAGAATAAGGAGCTAAAAACAAAATTAGAAGTAAAAGGAGAGCTGCTGAAGAGTTTAAAAACATTAGACTGAAAGACTTATCTGGAAAAATTATAGGGGACTATAGCAGTAGTTAATTCTAGTCAGTTTAGAATCATCCAGAAAGTGACAGTTTTTCACTTAATGCCAGAATCCCTTTTTTGGAGGCTCTAAGTTGAGGAAGCTTTTTCTTTTTTTTAATAATTATTTTATTTAAACATCTTGATTACATACATGATTGTGTTTGGGTTTCAGTCATGTAAAGAACACAACCCATCACCAGTGCAACATTCCCATCACCAATGTCCCAAATCTCCCTCCTCCCCACCCAAACCCTGCCTGTACTCTAGACAGGCTTTTCATATCCCTCATACATTCTCATTATTAGGACAGTTCAGAATGTAGTTATTTCTCTAACTAAACTCATCACTCTTTGTGGTGAGCTTCATGAGGTGAGCTGTAACTTCCAACTCTTTTCTGTTTTGTGTCTGAAAATTATTATTGCAAAAGAATATCTTTCATTTTTTTAAAACCCATAGATAAGTGATACCATTCTGCATCTTTCTCTCTTTCTCTGACGTATTTCACTCAGCATAATAGATTCCATGTACATCCATGTATAGGAAAATTTCATGACTTCATCTCTCCTGACAGCTGCATAATATTCCATTGTGTGTATGTACCACAGTTTCTTTGTCTTTTTTTCCCCTCCTCCCATACCACAGTTTCTTTAGCCATTTGTCTGTTGAAGGGCATCTTAGTTGTTTCCAGAGTCTTGCTATTGTAAATAGTGCTGCTATGAATATAGGTGTAAGTAAGGGATTTTTGTATTGTATTTTTGTGCTCCTAGGGTATATTCCTAGGAGTGGTATAGCATAATCGTATGGGAGCTCGATTTCCAGTTTTTGGAGGAATCTCCATATCGCTTTCCACAGAGGTTGGACTACACTGCATTCCCACCAACAGTGGATAAGAGTTCCTTTCTCTCCACATCCCCGCCAACACTGTTTATTCTCATTCTTTGTGATGTGTGCCAATATCTGTGGTGTGAGGTGGTACCTCACAGTTGTTTTGATTTGCATCTCCCTGATGATTAGTGATGTGGAGCATTTTTTCATGTGTCTTTTGGCCATTTGTATTTCTTCTTTCTCAAAGTTTCTATTTCTTCTCCCCATTTTTTTCTTTATTTAAATTTTTTGATTACATATATGATTGTGATTAGGTTTCAATCATGTAAAGAACACCCCCTTCACCAGTGCAGCATTCCACCACCAATGTCCCAAGTCTCCCTCCCTCCCACTTCACCCACACCTGTACTCCAGACAGGCTCAGTTCTCTCATTCACTCACGTGATTATGGCAGCTTTCTGTGTAGTTATTTCTATAACTGCACTCATCTTCATGAAGTGAGCTGGAAATTCCAGCCCTCCTCTCATTGTCTCTGATGATTATTGCAAAAATGACTTATTTTCTTTAAAAGCCATAGATGAGTGAGACTATTCTGCGTCTCTCTCTCACCCTCTGACTTATTTCACTCAGCATGGTAGATTCCATGTACATCCGTGTATAGGAAAACTTCATGACTTCATCTCTCCTGACAGCTGTATAATATTCCATTGTGTATATGTACCACAGTTTCTTTAGCCCTTTGTATGTTGAAGGGCATCTTGGTTGTTTCCAGAGCCTGGCTATTGTGAATAGTGCTGCAATTAATATAGGTGTGAGGAAGGGGTTTTTGTATTGAATTTTTGTGTTCTTAGGGTATATCCCTAGGAGTGGAATAGCTGGGTCGAATGGGAGCTCTATTTCCAGATGTGGGAGGAATTCCCATATCGCTTTCCATAGAGGTTGGACTAGACAGCATTCCCACTAGCAGTGGATAGGAGTTCCCTTCTCTCCACATCCCCACCAGCACTGATTATTCTCATTCTTTGTGTTCTCTCATTTTTCGATGGGATTAGATACTTTTTTCTTGTAAAGTTGTCAGTGCCTTGTATAATTTGGAGATTAGCCCCTTATCTTATGGGTATTGGGTGAAGTTTCTTCCACTCAGTGGGTGGCTCTTGTATCGTGGGAGTTATTTCCGTTGAGATACAGATGCTTCTCAGCTTAATATATTCCCATCTCTTAATCTCCGCTTTCATTGCTTGGAGAGTGCACTTTCCTCCTTGAATATACCTGTAGTCTCAATATCCTGGAGTATTTGCCTACATGTTGTTCTATATATCTTATTGTTTCAAGTATGATATCGAGGTCTTTAATCAATTTGGATTTTACCTTCATACATGATGTTAGCTGGAGGTCTAAGTTCAATTTTTTGCAAGTGGCTAGCCAGTTGTGCCAACACCACTTGTTGAAGAGGCTTTCTTTGCTCCATTTAGGATTTCTAGATCCTTTATCAAAAATTAGGTGACTGTATGTCTGGGGAACATTCTCTGAGTATTCAAGCCTATTCCACTGATCTGAGGGCCTTTCTTTATTCCAATACCATGCTGTTTTGATAACTATTGCTTTGTAGTGAAGTTTAAAGTTGGGGAAAGTAATACTCCCATATTTTTCCCAATAATTGCTTTAGTTATTCTAGGGTGTTTATAGTTCCAAATGAATTTCAAAAGTGCCTGATCCACTTCTTTGAAGAATGTCATGGGTATTTTAGAGGGATCGCATTAAATCTGTATAGTGCCTTGGGGAGTATTGCCATTTTGATTATGTGAATCCTGCCCATCCATGAGCAGTGTATGTGTTTCCATTTCTGCGTGTCCTCTCTTATTTCTTGGAGCAGAGTTTTATAGTTTTCTTTGTATAGGTCGTTCACATTTTTAGTCAAGTTGATTTCAAGATATTTGAGTTTGTGTGGCACTAATGTGAATGGGGTTGTTTTCTTTCTTTCTTTTTTTTTTTTTGGTTTTTGGGCCACGCCTGGTGACGCTCAGGGGTTACTCCTGGCTATTCACTCAGAAGTCGCTCCTGGCAGGCACGGGGGACCATATGGGGAACCGGGGGATTGAACCATGGTCCGTCCTAGGTTAGCGCAGACAAGGCAGGCACCTTATCTCCAGCACCACCACCCGGCCCCCAGGAGTTGTTTTC
>PVKC010019768.1:0-18855 GCA_004027635.1 Crocidura indochinensis
TGTGTGTGTGTGTGTGTGTGTGTGTGTGTGTGTGTGTGTGCTTCACTCAGG
Source organism: Crocidura indochinensis (assembly GCA_004027635.1). NCBI lineage: Eukaryota > Metazoa > Chordata > Mammalia > Eulipotyphla > Soricidae > Crocidura > Crocidura indochinensis. The sequence continues at coordinate 52 of PVKC010019768.1, forward strand.
TGTCCAATGAAGAATGTGGACTCTGCCTGGTCATCTACCATGCATTATATCTGGGAAGACTTCCTGGAAGAAGTGAATTCCAGAAGAGCTAGCTTTAGGGCACAGACCAGCGTTTGCTCATAGGCCAGTGTGAAGAAGTGGAAGACTGGGTTTTGATTTTTGTTTATAGTTGTGTTTTGGGACCAAACTTAGTGGTATCAAAGGCTACTCTGGGTTTGGGGCTCAAGAGAGGCTCACATCAGTGCTCCTGGAGTGCTGGGACCAACTCTGGGTCTCCTGCATGCACAGCACATGCCCGGCACTGTGGGTGCCTCCTGCTCCCATCCCATTTTATATGATTCACCCCTGACCCCAGCAGGTAGAGGGTAGCTTGCTGGCACAGTGTTTGGGACAGCTGGGGGTGCTCATCTGCAGTGCTGAGGTCCAACTCAAGCTTCCTATGTGTCTGAGGAGGTCCCCAGAGAGCACAAACTCAGAGCCAGCCTGTGGGGGAATGGAAAGAGGGAGAGATTGGAAATACCCCTCAGCCCTGCTGCCACTTCCCCAGAAGCCTGAGAGAAAATGAGAGTGAGAGAGGATGAGAAAATAAGAGGGAGAGAATGAGAGTGAGAGAGAATGAAGGATGAGAGCATGAAGCATGAGAGAATGAGAATAGGAAAGTTGGAGAATGTCAGTGATTCAAATCCTGGCATCCCATATGATCCCCCGAGCCTGCCAGGAGCGATTTCTGAGCATAAAGCCAGGAGTAACCCCTGAGCGCTGCGGGGTGTGACCCAAAAACCAAAAAAAAGAAAAAAGAAAAAGAAAGAAAGAAAGTGAGAGAATGAGAGAGGATGAGAGAGACAGTAAGTGAGTGAGAGAGAGAACAAGAGAGAGAGAGATTGTGTCCTGCTAGAGAGAACACATTCAGCATCTTTAACTAACCAGTTCTGCCTTCCCAGCCCAGGAGGGGAGGCCAAGTGGGAGTAGGAGTCCTAAAAGGCAGTGACTCCCCACCGCACCCCAAGAGTTTCAAAGTCAACTTCTGAGCTGCTGCTCCCTGGTTTCATGTCCTGACACTTGCTTCTGGTTCTAAGACATAGTGGGATTGAAGGATCTTTGCCTTTGGAGTCAGTTCAGGCTGAGCTGCTTTCAGCCTGGGGAGGCCATTGCTGGCTGAGTCCCTAACCCCAGATTTCAGCCTGGAACCCGGAACCCTCACTCCCTATTCTCACCCTGAAATAGGTCCATCAGCCCCCCAGAACTCACCCCTCACCCTGGACCAAGGCTCCTTCACCTCCCGATTCACACCCTTAATGCTTAATACATGTTTCCTGAATGGGCCTCAGCCCCATGCTGGCTGTTCTAGGCCTAGGAAACTACATTTCCCAGAATCCCTGAGATGAACCGGAGCATAAAGGAGCAAAGAGAAGTCATGGGCAGCTCTGGAAGACTTTGAATTGTCTTTCTTGTTGCCACATTCACAGCCCTGTGACTGATCAGCTTCTCGTGTCCTGATAGGCAAGAGGAGCTAAAAACACCTTCCCCCATCATGGTCCCCAACGTCCAATGCATCTGCCTCACGCCACAGTTTCCTAAAATACATGGAACTAGAGTCCCTGATGCTTGCCTCATCACTGTCACCACCATCACTACCACCATTACCACCATCATTGTCATCATCAGAACCATCCTCATCCTCACCATCACCTTCACCTTCACTACCACCAACATCACTACACTCACCATCATCATAACCATCACCACCACCATCACCATAGCCATCATCACCATCACTGCTCTCATCATCATCATCACCACCACCATTATCATCACCACCATAACCATCACTATCAACACCACCACTGCCATCATCAAACCATCACCATCACCATTGCCACCATAACCATCATATAGCCATCATCACCATCACTCTATCATCATCATCACCACCACCATTATCATCACCACCATCATAACCATCACTATCAACACCATCACTGCCATCATCATAACCATCACCACCACCATTGCCACCAGAACATCATCATAACTACCACCACCATCCCAATCATCACTGTTATCACCGCCATCATAACCATCATTATCATTACCATCACTGCCATCATCCTAACCATCACCACCACCACCACCACCACCACCACCACAATTACCGCTATCATCAGTACTATTTTCATGGTAACTACCATTACCACCACCATCACCATCACCACCATCACTAACCCTACCTCATCACCAGCACCCTCATCACCCCCACAATCCGCATGCTTCTCCTTACTAGATCCTACTCCCTGCCCTGCATCCTCTGGCCTGGCATAGGTCTGGCCTCCCCCTTTCTTCCTGAAACTCAATTAAGGCTGCTTGACTTGAGGTGTGATTAGCGACTGTGTGAGTCAGCAGCATGGCCAGGTGAGGTGAGGGAGGATGGGTGGAGAATGAGGGGGGAAACACATGGCTTTGGGGGTGAGGGCGGGGCTTTATTTCCAGCTCATCAGACCATTTTTTCAAACACTTGGGGATGCCACGAGCACCCTGCAGTGAGCACCCTGCTTCATTTCTAGCTCATCAGCCTATTTTGTCAAACACTTGGGGATGCCTCGAGCACCATGCAGATTCCTCAGGAGTGTCTATGAGCTGCTTCTTTCTTCTTGGGGTGTCCTCTCCCTAGGACTGGGGGTGGGAGTAGTGTCTGCTTTGTGCATCCCTCAAGTGAAGGTGCATTTCTGCATTTGGGCTCAGACCCGGCTTAGGGAGTTGGCCAGAAGGGCTGCCAGGCACACTGGCTCCTCTGGGTGTTTTGCAGGAATGTTTGCTCCTGGCTGACCTCAGATACTCCATTCACACCTCCTTCTCCTGCCCTTGAAAGGCAGCGCCCTCTTGGGAGTACCAGGCTCCTTTGATGGGATGTTGTGCGTCTGTCTTCAAAAATGTCTGTCCTGACAGGGGTCTATTGCCTCCCTCGTGGAGCCCCCATTGCTACTACCAGGCACCAGCCAGGGCATGAGGTGGGGGCTGCGTGGTTTGCAGAGGGTCCCTGTGTCCCACACTGTCACTCATTTCACCCTCTGAGCCTCAAGTAATGAAGCCCCAACTTCACAGTGGGTGCAGTGAGAATTGAAGTAGACAGGTGGGCACTCGGGCGCTCGCTAAGTCCTGTCAGACGTGCCCAGGAGAGCAGCTGCTATCGTAGCTCCTCCTGGACACACAAATACAGAAGCCACAGTTCACACCTTGGGGTTCACACCTTTTGCTAAGGCATGGACTAGAGGGAGGTTGTCAGAGGATGTAATGACTTAGTTTTGTTTCTTTATGGTTTGGGGGCCACACCCAGTGATGCTCAAGGCTGACTCCTGGCTCTGAACTCAGTGATCATGCCTGGTGGTGCTTAGGTGACCATAAGGGATGTCGGGGATAAGACACAGGTCAGCGATATGCAATAAAATGTTACTAAAACACCCTAAGGGTGTTTTTTTTTTTTGGGTCACACCCAGCAGCACTCAGGGATTACTCCTGGCTCTATGCTCAGAACCCGTTCCTGGCAGGCACAGGGGACCATATGGGATGCAGGGATTCGAACCACCATCCTTCTGCATGCAAAGCAAACACTCTACCTCCATCTATCTCTCTGGCTCCTAGGGTGATTTAATTCTTGCAGACTGTGGTAGATTCTGAAGCTGCCCATCAGAGGGACATGTGGCCCCTGTCTGGCCTCTCTGCTTCTGTCAGGTGGGAAGGCTGACAGAAGGAAGAGAGAGACAGGGAAGAAGGGTCAGGGTGATAGCAGGGAGAGTGTTTCCTTGCACACAATTTACCTGGGTTTGATCCCCAATACCCTCTATGGTCCCAGAACATAGTCAGGAGTTATTCCTGAGGGCAGAGCCAGAAGTTAGCCCTGAGCAGCACTGGGTATAGGACAGATCATGAGAGCATAGGACAGGAGGCCCCTTAATCTTTCTCCAGACCTTTCTCTGAGATGAGATCAGAGCCCCCCACCCCTTTGTTCTTCCTGAGAATCCGGGCTTCCCGTCCTCTCCCACTGTCAGAATCTCTGTGACCTTGACGGGTCTCTGAATTCCACCAGAATCCCTTAACCTTGACTAACCTCTGGCAAGCTTTTGCTCACTCTGAAACTCCATTCATCCATTCTGTTTCCCACTGGGGCTTGGTGCTGGGGAGCCCTTCTCCCTACTGCAGAGGAAAGTGGCCTGACTTTCAGCCTTGAGTCCCATTTTGTGTTGCTTTGCCTCTCTCCCAGTCTATCAGTGAGTGACTCAGGTCTGGGCACCCCTTCCTGTGCCCCCAGGGAAGCCTGCTGAGGTACGTGCCAGTCATGACATGGACCATTAGGTGGCTGGGGTGCCTGGCTGTCACCCCAATTTAAGATGCCCCTAAACCCTTCTCCCTCCAGCCCAGAGGGCTACTGATCATCCAGACAGAGGCCAGCTCCATCGCTACAGTGCCCTATGGGGACCCAATGGGGGTTATTAACCCCTGCTCAGGGACAAAGGCTGGACTGGGCAGAAAATCTGGATTCCGCTAGTGGATTAATTCAGGACAGTGAAGCAAAGGACATTTCAGTGCTTGGCCTTCTCCTATACCCCCTGATCCTCCTCACCCCAGTCATGGCCCTCCAACTTCAGCATAGTGGCATCTGCTTCTGGAGCTGGGGCAGGCTCCTAATTTGCACTCAATTGGAGTAGTTAGGCTTGGAGGTCACGCCCACCTTGTGTCTTCGTGCTCTATCTTACCATAATGCCGGAAAAGTCATACACACCTGAATGAGGAAAATCCTCAGGTTTTCCTGAGAGAGACCAGACCTAGGGGTCTCCAGTACACCTGTGATCCTTGAGGTTACACTTATATCTACCAGGGGACTATCAGTGGTACTCTGGGACCTTAGCACAGCCCCCATTGATGTCCCACCAGGTTGGGAAGTGGTCCAGGCTCAGGCTCATAGCAGTGCTTGAACCCTCCAGGGTTGCACTCAGCTATAATTGGGGGTCCATAGGGTGCTTGGACCAGTCTCAAGGCATTGCCTCAACCTTTAGAGTCTCTTTAGGCCCTTGATGTATTTAAACTGTGCTAAAATAAAGGAATGAAAGTCTAGGTCTTTGGAAAAGGGGCTCAAGAAGTTCCCCTTCCTTGGAGCCTTTCCAGTGTTCCCTGAACATCAGCAAGGGGTGGGGCACAAGTCCCAGACCCCCAATTTAGATGCTTGTAAAGCAGAGATAGGCCCAGGAAAGGAGCAGCATCCCAGGGCAAGAGCAACAGCACAGCAGGTAAGGCATTTATTTGCCTTGCACACTGCCTAACCGGGTTTGATCCCCAGCATCCTATATGGCCCCTCAAGCCTGCAAGGAGTGATTCCTGAGTGCAGAGTCAAGATTAACACCTGAGCTCTGCCTGGTTTGGTTCCAAAAGAAAACAAAGTAAAAAAGAGCAGCATCCAAAAAAAAAAAAAAAAAAAAAAAGATTTGGGCCCGGAGAGATAGCACAGTGGTGTTTGCCTTGCAAGCGGCCAATTCAGGCCCAAAGGTGGTTGGTTCAAATCCCGGTGTCCCATATGGTTCCCCGTGCCTGCCAGGAGCTATTTCTGAGCAGACAGGAGTAACCCCTGAGCACTGTCAGGTGTGCCCCCCCCCAAAAAAAGAGCAGCATCTCTTCTTAAGGTTCCCCTGCCCTCCGCCCCCCAGACCCTCAGATTCTTCTGGTGACCCCCACATGGCCCAAATCTCCAGGCTTAGAAACTGAAAGAGCCAGACATTAAACCCCCCTTCTCTTGCCTCTGTTGCTGCTGCCACCACCGCCAGAGTTTCTCCAGCCTCGACCGACTGCAAAGTAGGTCAGGCCCGGCACTGGCTGTCAGGACTGGGCCCGCACCGCCTGGCTGCCCAGTGGCCTGGCCACGTGGCTGGCCCTTCTGGTGAGAGTGAACAGGGAGGCTGCTGAAGCCAGGGGCTCATGGCTGGGGGTGAGGAGGAACAAGGGGGTGGGGAGAAAGGCCGAGTGCTGAAATGTTTCCCTTGTTCCACGCGCCTGCATTCATGAGCTCATTAGCCATTCATCCTCTCACTGATGTATTCAGCAAATATTTTGCCTGTGCCAGGCTCTATCCAGGCTGCTGGGGCAGGAAGAGGCAGCTTTGGGCCAGACCAGTAAAATGAACTCAAGTGATGCCTAGGTGGGTGCCCACCGCCCCAGGTACCCCAGGGGAGCAGACAGTAGGGGAGATGCCTGAGCTCTAGTGATTTGTGCTGAGGCAGGTGCTGGCCTGATCCCCTGTTTCTCACCCCACAGCCTGTGTGATGTGTGAGGTCTTGGCTGCAGACCAGAACCCAAAGGCACTCCCCACCCTCCTTCATGGCCACCAGCCCGGGCCCGCCAATGCCTCTCACCTGGCCACATGTCAGCCTTATAATGAGGTTCCCTGCTTCCTCCCGCACCATTTTCAATCTGTTCTCGGTAGAACAGTGAAAACTGGACTGCTCTCCATAGACATTTGGTTGTGAAGCAGGTGGCCCATGTGTGATGGGACGGTCGCAGAGGCTGCGGTCAGCATATGCCCCAGGACTACAGCTGCTTGGAGCAAAACCCAAGTGCCTGACTGCAAAGCTTTGTCCCATCCAGGCCCTGCTTGTCTCTAATCTACTCAGCACCCCCTGCCCCTCTTTTATAATGGCCAAGATCATCCCTGCCCTGCTTGATCCTGCCTTCTGCCCCCCACCCCTCCATGAGATGGGGAGATCGATCTCAGGGCCCTGCTTCCCAGTCCTGGATGCTGGTTTGTAGCTTCGAGGGGCTGTTACCTGATTGAGCCAGACCCATTCAGGAGCATCATTAACTCAAAACCAACTGACTAGTCAAAAAAATCCCCCTCCCCATCATATCCATGAGGCCAATCCATGCTGCAGGGAAGGGAATTGTCCAGGGACATTCAGGAATAGGCAAGGATCCTGGACTGTGTTTGAATTCTGAAGTGGAGGGATGGAGAGATAGAACATTAGGGAGGGATTTTACTTTGAATGTAGCTGACCCTGGTTTGGTCCCCAGCATCCCATATGGTCCTCTAAGCACCTCCAGGAGTGATTTCTGAGCACAAAGTCAGGAGCAAGTCCTGAGCACAGGTAGGTGTGGTCCCAACCTCCCCAAGAGAATTCTCATGTGTGTGTGCGTGTGTGTGTGTGTGTGTGTGTGTGTGTGTGTAAGAGAAAGAGAGAGGAGAGAGAGGAGAGAGAGAGTGAGAGAGAAATGGGAAAGATGACACGAGTGTAGACAAAGAACAGAAAGGTTAGGAAACTATCCACAGGGCCAAGGCACTAGCACAGCAGGTAGGGAGTTTTCTTTGCATGCTGTCTATTAGGATTCGATCTCTGGCTTTCTATATGGTCCTGAGAACCATCAGGAGTAATTCCTGAGTACAGCCAGGAGGAACCCCTGAGCATCGCTGATATGGCTCCCAAACCAAATAAACCAAACTAAGAATCCATTCACCTACCAATCTGCCCTTGGCTCTGCTAGGCTCAACCCATTCCTCATTTATCATAACAACACTTGAGAGTTGGGGCCAGTCAGTGTAAAGACTCCCAAGGCAGGCACAGGGACACCCACCACCCTCTCACATCTCCTCTCCCATTTTGAGCCTCATCTTGGCCTACTGTTGAGGATTTTTGGAGGTCCACAATAGTGGGGTGTTAGTGCCCCAACTCACAACCATCACAAAAGAATGGAAAGGAGAAAATGAGATGCTGTGCTGGAGGCATAGTACAGTGGGTTGAATGTTTGCCTTGTACATGGGTGGGTGACCTGGGTTCGATCCTTAGCATCCCAATCCCATATGGTTTCTGAATACTGCCAGAAGTGATTCCTGAGCACAATTCCCGTAGGTCCCAAAACTTAAAAAAAAGAGAGAGAGAGAAAGAAGAAAATGAATGAGAGTAGGATTTGGCTTTTTCTAATAGCTGGGGTGCACAGCATGGCTGGGCCCTGCCAGTGTGTGTGCTCCAGGTTCACAGGGCCATGTGGGGATTAGCTGAGCTAGTGCCTTGTGCTGGCAGCCATCTGTGGTCATGAGCGAAGAGCTGATGAGAACAGAGAGTCCAGTTCCGGGAGCCGGCAGGGGCTTTGGGGCTCTGTTGCCCAGCCCCGTCACCACACGGATGATGGAAATGGAGTCCAGAGAGAGGAGGTGAAGTGTGCGCAGCCGCACTGTTTGTTGGGCTGAGGTTTGCAGAGGTGGGAGGCATCCCCTGGCCAGTGCTAGCTCACTCAGCACCCGTGACAGGCCGGGAGCCTGCTGGTGGTCACAGGGCTTGCAGCACTTTCCACCACCACAGCCTCACTCCAGCTTCATTAGCCGCCTGACCCTGCAGCGGACTGTCCAGCCAGAATTCTGTAGGCATAAATAATGACCAGCACTGCAGCAGGTAAGGTGCTTGCCTTGCACATGGGCCAACCTGGGTTCAATTCTTGGCATCCCATATGGTCCTCCAAGCCTGGCAGGAATAATTTCTGAGTTCAGAGCCAAGAGTAATGTTCTGAGTACCACCAGGTGTAGCTCTCAAACAAAACAAAAATAAAACAAAACAAAACAAAAATAATGACTAGCAATTTCTCCTTTGTCCTGCTTGGCTGAGGGGTGCACTGAGGGGCACAAATGAAGGATAGCAGGAGTAGGGACACTCTGATGGCTTTTAACGTTGAACTGTTGTTGCACACACATATGTGTGTCTCCGACCCTAGAATTGGGGCTCAACCATACCTGCTTCCCCCTGTGTGCCTGTCCTACTCCTGCCCTGGGCAGTGGTTGATTCATCTTGTAGGGAGATGACTAATAATGGACACCTCCACTTCTCTTCCTACCCCAATCCCTGACTTTGGTTTTCCCTGATGCCATGTCCTACTTGTTGCCAGTATCCTTCAAGATGACACAGTTCAGACTTAGGTCTCTTCAAGTGACAGGTTGGGGTGTGGTGCTTTCACGTGGACAGAGGGAGGTGCTGTGGGGTGAACAGGGAAATGATCTTCATGTTCCCCAGGGGGCAGTGCCAAGAAGCTGAGGACCAGTCCTGAGGACAGGGGACAAGTCCTAGGAGCCTTGATTGTCAAAGGTGCCCCAATCTTGCCCATGAGCCAGTCTCCTAAAAGCTGAGGTGAAGACTGGGGCCCACTCTAGAGGCTGAATCTCTTCTCTCAAGTGTCTCCCACTGCCCCCTGGCAGCCCCTCCAAGGCCAGGACAGGTCACAGTTGAGTTCTGAGCCTCAAGACTGGATATGTCTCATGGTGGGGATGAAGGCCCCAGGGCCCCTCTAAGGAGGGACTAGCTGGTACTGTGCAGTGTGTGGGGCAGCAGACAACTGACAGGGCCAAGAAGTGTGACTGCCTCAGCCTAGAGGACTGTTGCCTGTGTGTGTCTGGGGATCTGTGTGGGTTGAAGGTGGTCAGGCTGCAGGACAGTGGCTCATCTATGCAGGCCTCTGAACTGGGGTCTGATTGGTGCGCCCTGATTGTGGGTTAATGTTAGGTTACACCTTATTTTACCCAAAACAAAGATCTCCCCTGGTTTCTTTGTATCTGTTTGTTTACAACTTGGTTTCACTCCAAAACAGAGATTGTCTTACATGTAAACCTGAGCAGGACTGGCTCACATAGCCTGAGCTATCTGTCCTCACTCTGTCCTTACTTCCCCACCTGGGGGTGGTCTCTGTACTCAATAAAAATGACTGTTCTAGCAGGCAACTGGCTCATGATATGAAGTATAAGATTACCAGCCTACACGTGTTTCACCCTCAGCCTGGTCTGGATTATTTTGTGCAGTGACTCTGCCTTAGACTCGTGCACCTGGGGTTGGAGATATGACGCATGAGGTGATTTTGCAGGTTTCCATCACGTCTTACATTCTGGGGAGACCGAGGGGTCTAGTAAGTGGGTGCAGTCTACTTCCATTACCTTTGCCGGCCCTGTTCTGCCCTCCTGTCCCTGACCTTTGTTGCTGGCCCCTCAGGGGGACTTGGCTGAGATGGGGAGACTGGACCTAAGGCTCTGGACTAGCCCAGTCTCCTGTCTCTGAAGAACGTGCTCTGGGCCTGCAGGTCAGCACCACGGACAGCACCATGCAGTTTCCCAGGCTACCAGCGGGTTCTGCAAGCCTTTAGAATTCCCCTTCCATCCTCCTGGTTCTGGGTGCCCAGCCTGGAGTCTCCATGAAGGGATAGGCCTGTCCTCAGGGCATGACTAGGGGGACCGACCCTCATTTGCCTGGACGTAGCAGTAGAAGGCACCTTCCCACGTTCTCCCTTCTGAGTTCCAAGAAATCTGGCTGTGGGGAATGAAGTGTGGGCTGAAAACAAGCATAAGACTTGGGCTGGGTCATCACCCCACTTGATTCCTTGATTCCTTTTATTTTCTTATTATTTCCTTTTTCTTTTTTTTGGTTTTGGGTCACACCCGGCAGCGCTCAGGGATTACTCTTAGCTCTGTGTTCAGAAGTCGCTCCTGGCAGGTTCAGGGACCATATAGGATGCTGAGATTCCAACTGGAGTCTGACCTATGTTGGCTGCATGCAAGGCAAAAACCTTACCACTGTGCTATAGCTCCAGCCCTCCTTTTGTTTTCTTTTGGTTTTTGGGCCACAAAGGCAGGGGTTACTCCTGGGAGGCTTGGGTACCATATAAGATCCTGGGGATTGAACCCAGATAGACTGCGTGCAAGGCAAATGCCCTCCTCGTTGTGGTATCTATTGCTCCAGCCTCATCCAAACCCTGATTCTTTTCTCCTGCTCTCACTGACCAAACCTGACTCCCCAGACTCCCTTCCTCCTACCTTATATCCTATTGAAACATATCCATTTCTGACTTATCTAGCAACTCTTTGAGCACCAGTGGTGTTTCTTTCTGGCTCTGTGCTCAGGAATCTCTCTTGCGGTGCTCTGGGGATTTTTTGTAGTGCTGGAGACCAAACTTGCATTGGCTCTATGCAATGCAAGAACCTTCCCCTCTGTACTATTACTCCTTCTCTCCTACAAGGCACTTGTCAAGACCAGCCCCCTCTCTCATTGCAGAAAGCAGAAAGCAGCAGCTCCCCCATACAGCTTTCTAGACCCTGCCAATGCTACTAACCAGGACCCCTCAGTTTCTCTCTGTGACACTTGGATGAGTGCCTTAGATCCAGCTAGGCTTCAGGGCTTTAATATTTTATGTCACCTGCCAGTATTATTTCAGTGCTCGTTCAGTATTTAAAAACTGAGGAATGAGCATTTATATTTTTCCTCTCAAAGCCCACTGTGTTTTGGGCTGTATGTTTTTTGTTTTTTTTGATAGAGGCATGGTGGTTCTCAGGGGTCCCTCTGGGGCAGTGCTTGGGGCACCCTATTTGGTGCCAGGCATAAAACTGTGGCTTCCCTCTTGTACTATCTCTCCGGCCCTGCTCAAGGCATAAATTACACTGTGCACTTGTCCTCCCTGCTCTTGCTCCCAGGGGTCCTGGGGGTGATGTGAAAGTGAGTTCAAACAGGTGTGGCGCTGAGACCCAGCCCTGAGGCATGAAGTGTCATGTCACCCCAGCTCTCTGTGGGCATCTCAGGTGAACACCCTCAAGAGTGCCTCTCTCTGGCTCTAGGCTGGGCTGGGTCTGTGCTGCGTCAGCTGCTCCTGTTGGGGGGGGGTCACCTGTCCCCCCTCTAGCACCTGCAGGCTCGAACCTGCTATCTTAGGTTCATTTCCCATAAATAGAAGGTGCTACATTCCCCTTTGCATAAACGATTCATCCCATGTAGCCCCTCATGCTCCTCTCTCATTCTCTGTGGGGTGCCCTAGAATCTAGAGGTGTTCTTATGTTGAAGGGGGACTGCCCAACTCCGTGGGAGAGGTGTCAGAGGGGTTGGGATTTCTAGGTCTTGGGGGTACCCAGGCTCATGAACTCCTGCAGCTGATAGAGAAAAAGGGGTGTCCCGTGTGTGGGGGTGGAGCATGTCACTGACCATGGGGGGTGTCTATGATCCCATCAGGCCCCTGAGCAGGGGTACATAAAAGGCCTGAGGAGACAGCTGCCATCTCTGGCCTCAAAAAGTACCCCAGTTCAGTAGGGGGAGACCAGACAGATCTAGGGAACTGTCTAGAGAGGGGAGGAGCTAGCACAGAGCTCCAGGACTGGGAGGAGGGTATACTCCAGGAGCTGGGTCAGCAGAGTAGAGGGGAGGGTGTGAAGCTGCTTTGTGGGTTCATCTGGTTATGCCCCCACACTCAACCCACTCCATCCCCCTCACTGCTTCCTCCGACTCTAGTCTTTTTTGCAAGCCTGTCTGAAGCTCCCCTGGAGCGGGGATACAGGGCAAAGGAAGGGCTTCAGGGCCTGCAGGGCAGAATTCGGTGTCTCTGGGTCCTGGGTGGACCATGAAACAGTGGCCATGGGGCCATATGTGAACTTCACTGTGTTCACCCAGGCAAGGGGACACTGGTCTAGCTCTCCCCTCCACCCTCAGTGGTGACCTTGGCCCTCCGCCTTTGCCCTGGTTTGTGGGGTGTTCCCATGGGCATGTCTAGGCCACCCCCCTCTACTGTCCACTCCCTGCCTTATCCCTGGGTTAGAATCCCTTAAGCTCTGGGCTCTGCCCTGAAATGGGGGAATTGCCTCTGAAGCAGCAGGTACAGCTATACCCATCCCTTGCCCGTCTTCAGAACTCACCTCTTTCCTAGTTTTTTCTTGTTTATGGAGCCATATTTGGTGGTGCTCAGGATTTACTCCTGATTCTGTGCTCAGGGATCACAGACCATACATGATGCTGGAGATCGAATCCAGGTTAGCTGCATGCAAGGCATATGCCCTTCTTGCTATACTATGGCTCTGGCCCCCAGACACTAGGGAGATACTGGTGTTTCATACCTGGCGGGGGGTTTTCCATCTTTTGCTCATCCCAGGTCAGCTGCAGAGAGGAGAGAGGCAGGGAGGGAGATGCCAGAGAATATGGGAAAAGGCTGATTGAAATTTGCAGATAGGAAGGAGGAGTTCTGAAGGAGAGGACCACAGGGAGCTGAGACAGAGGGCCTGGCATGGGCATGCTGATTGGTGTACAGTATTCTTTTGGGGTGCACTGGCTAACTGGTGTACAGTATTCTTTCAGGGTGCACTGAGTCAGAGCTGGAAGGGCCTGAGGTCCCAAGGAAGGGGTCCCCTCACTTTGAAGACTTGGCAGTGTGGGAGTGGGGTGATTTCAGGCCACTGGTGGGATATTTCTCCCCATTGTTGCCCTGAGTAAGCTTTATACATGTATGGAACTTACTTGGGAGTTCCCCTCTGAGAGGTGACCCGGGACCACCCCACTATGGTCTTGGATCTGGGCTTCTTAGACCTTTCCTACTCATGATCATTTCACCTGAGAAATATGACTTGAATGAGCAGAGCCAAATGTGCCTCAGTTTCCCACGTGGCAGAGGTTGGGTTGTTTCTAGGCTTTGGCTTGTCTGAAGTCTTTGCTGTCTCCAGATTGCTAGTGAGCCCCACAATTTTATAAACCCCAAACAGACCCCTCATTGAAGAAACTAAAACTTAGATGTTAGATTTCTGGGGTGTTCTCAGATCGGGGTCACCCTCTCAGCCCATAGAATCTATGCACCTCCAGAAACCAATTCCCTGGGGGAATCATTGTTTTCACATGTTTCCTCCAACTTCTTTTCTTCCTTTGTTGTTTTTTTTTTGCCACACCCAGCAATACTCAGAAATTACTCCTGGCAGGCTTGGGGTACCATATCGGATGCCAGGGATCAAACCCGGGTTGTCCATGTAGAAAGCAACACCTTCTCTTCTATACTCTCGCTTTGTCCCCATTTATTCCCACTTCTCTGCATCCACTTTCCATCCTATCAGGCCAAGATCTTGGGGTATCTTCCTGGTGGGTCCATGGCACTAGGCATTGGGGTATTGGCACTTTAGACAACACTGTGAAAAGGAGGGGCTGGGCGTGTCATCCCTATTTCCCCTCCCCCACGGCTCTCCTTGTTGTTTGGCCCATCAAGGCTCCCCTCAGGTCTGAGAACTGCCTTGACTGGGGTGTAGTTTCTCCTCTGGCTTTGGGGAAGTTGGGGTCCCCTGAACTGCTTTGGGAGACACTGACCTTTTCCATGCCTTTCCTTCTCTCTCAGCTGAGTACTTGTGCTCCTGTGGCCAGCAGCTGTTTGGGGGGGGGCTCGATGCCATCAGCAGAGCCTCTCCAGGGTCACTAGCCCCCCTCCTTTGCCTGTCTCCTGGCTGGGATCTGCTCAGCAGAGCCGCCTGCAACACTGGGGTGTGCTGGGCCTCCCACTGTCAGCTGTGGATCCTCCTCCCGCCTCTGAGTGTTGCGGAAACATGAGCTTCGCCACCAACCCACACCCGGTGACGTACGTGACTCTGCCATCTGCCAGTTGCGGGGAGCTCCAGCCAGCCCCCTGGGCTGTGGGGACCCCTCTCAGGTGGGAGGGTGTGCAGTTTCGCAGGGGCCTCCTGGGACAGGCAGTGGGAGCATGTTTTCCTGTCCCTTCGTCTCGTCTCAGGGCTCAGTGTGGCCCCACGGGGCAGATACAGGCCTCAGCCAGCTGCCGAACATCTGTAGGGCAGCCAGCACCAGGGCACAGCTGTCTGGGCATGTTGTTGGGACGTCACTGGCTTGGCATTAGCAGGAGCCTGGAAGGGATGACCTCTAGGGAGGGGGCAGCTGGAGAAGGCTGCAGAGCTGTCATCCATGAGAGAACTGAGCTGAAGGCTCAGTGGGGTGAATCAGGGGTGCTGGGAGCTTCCCAGATGTTGGAGAAGGATCCAGAAAGCTTCTGGTTCCTGCCTCGAATGTGCCCTGAATACTCCTATACAGATGTGTGGTCTCAGGTCCCACCAAGCCACTGGGGCACACCAGTGTCCTCTCGACTGCTCGCCAACCCAGAGAACAAGGATGAGTGACTTTGGTCCTTGCACAAAGGGAATCATGGGGTCAGTGGGGACCCATGTCCAGGCCTCCTTGGGACTCAGGGCTGTCCATGTGCTCACCCAGGCAGCTGAAAGCACTTCTCATTGTGGGTCCAGTCTGTGCAGGTGTCCAGTACACCCCACTTCCTGCCAAAACAGACCAGCGGGGCAGGAAAGGCGATGGTCCCTGTCCCCATTATTGGGTGGGCCAGGCCCTCAATGCCCTGCTCTGTCTGCCCTGCTTTCCCTATGGCATGGCCTCTACTTCCAGTCCAGTCCCCTAAGGCCTGTCCTCACTTCAGAGAGCCCTGGGGAGAAAGGGTCAGGAGGACTGGCTAGGTGGGGGTTCGGGCCCTACAGAGGCCCTGCTGAGATGGACTGAAGGTGGTTCTGGGGACAGGGATCTGGCTTCTGGAGTCTTCTGGGATGGAACAGCCTCCGGTGCTCAGAACACTGCTTCTGCTCCCTCACCAGCTTAGCTCTGCATCACAGGACCAGTCACTGCAGATGGCCACAACTGTGACCCCACTGAGTGCCCCCAGCCCACAAAGCTGATTGCGGTGCTCTGTTTCTACTTCTCACAGGCCCTCATGCACTGCTGGCCTGGCTGCTGGAGCCCAGCAGAGGCGGTGTCGCTCCTGATTGCGGTGCTAAAAATACCAATGTGGCTCTATCAGAGTATCCCAGGGGTCTTGGCCCCTTTGGCACCCTGGCTGCTTCCTACTGAGCACCTGAGGGGCATCCTGGAGGTTCATGGCCTAGAAGCCCCAGTGCTCTTCTGCCTTTGCAGACCTCTAGGTGGGGAGCAAGATATTTGGGGTTCTGATGGTGTCTGGACTTTACTCTGGGTTTCCAGTCAGCAGCGGAGACAAGGATTTCTGGTGCTTTGTGGTCCTGTATGTGTGACTTACTGCATCTGTGCTGGGGAGGGATGCTGGAACTTTCTCGTCTTTTTTAAACTTTGTCTACTCCTTGACTTCCCACTTCCAGTCAGTGGTCCCATCCCTTGGGCTCCCCTCTTCATTTGCTATGCTTTCTACCCACTCCCACCCAAGCTGTTCCTCTCTCCTCTGCCTGCTAAACCCTTGTTTTGTTGTCCTGGCATGAGGACCCCTCCCCCATACACACCAGTTCACCCCACTCCTCAAGCTCAGATATTTTCCTTTGCTTGTTTCCCATCAGCCTTTCTCACGAAGCACTTCTTAGTCTCACATAAGAGATCTTCCATGTTTTTTATCACCCCTTTCTCATTTCCCACTCGGATACTCCCAGAACCAGCCCCCCCCAGGCTAGACCAGGTCCAGTGTCCTGTCCTGATGGTCACCCAGGAGTGACTAAAGTGGGGCCTCTTTAAAGCACTGCTGCCTCGATCCATCTCAAGAAGTTGAGACCAGGGCCTAGAGTGATAGCACAGTGAAGAGGGCATTTGCCTTACACATAGCCAACCTGGGTTTGGTCACCAGCATCCCATATGGTCCCCTCAGCACCACCAGGAGTAATTTTTTTGTTTGTTTATTAGATTTTGGACCACACTGCTTCTCTTTTGCATAGGCACATTAAAATGGGAAAATAATACACATGCAAACAAGTTCTTATCTAATAGAGATGGGAACACAAATTTGGTAATGTAATTAGGCCTTTTACCCTGAACATTGGCACAATGATTTGGCTTAGGCCTCAGAAGAATGGACATCGCCCACACACACCTGAACAATGGATACCATCTATGGAAACAACCACAGTTGTCTATAACATTACCAGGATCCAAGCCTCTACCAGGGAAGGCCTACCACTACTTTGGCATTGACTTACTCCAAAGAGTGCTCCCAATACCCAGATGACTCAGCAGCAGTCTGCATGCAGGGCAGATCGCTCTGCATTTAATGGTATGCTGAAACTAGAGGATGCTCCACATCAGCCTGACATTGATGAAAGAAATGCACAGAATCCAGAGTCTTTAAATAAAAGAATCTGATACCAACAATAGCTAAAGTGTGAAAAAGTTTCACCGGGACCTTAAGAATGACTCGAGTTGGACAGACTGGTATGCCTGGAACCCAGAGTCTGTCTTATGCCAATAAACTTCTGGGGTGAGGCCTTTTTATAATCAGGTCAAGGGTTTTTTTCCATTTTCCCATTTTTCTGGACCTATCCAAACAACAGTGATTGCCTCTACCACACCGTTACTATATTTTTTTACTCTTATCCTTTAAGGAAAAAAATACAACTAGCTGAACTTAAAAACAAATAACTGTAGTATAATGCCTGTCTCGAATACAGGTAGGGGATGGGAAGGGGGGAGGGGGTAATGTTACACTGGTGAAGGGGGGTGTTCTGGTTATGACTGTAACCCAACTATGATCATGTTACTTAAATAAAAATATATTATTAAAAAAAAGAAATGTTTATCAGCTACCCCCAAATTTCACTCCAATGTTTGCATCTGACATCTACCTTTAACATATTTCTTTGTCCACTTCCCAGTACTGAAATATGAATTATACAACGATGGGAGAACTGTGCTGTTTATTGTTCTAGGCCCCAAGTCTAGAAAGTCTGAAACAGAACAAACATCTAATAAATTTCTGTTAATGAAAAAAAAAAAAAGATTTTGGGCCACACTGGTGACACTCAGCGGTTACTTCTAGCTATGCGCTAAGAAATTGCTCCTGACTTGGAGGACCATATGGGGTCCCGGGTGGTCAAACCAGGGTACGTCCTGGTCAGCAGCGTGCAAGGCAAATGCCGTACCGCTATGCCACTGCTCCGGTGTAATCAGAAGTAATTTCTAAGGCAGAGCCATGAGTAACCCCTGAACGCTGTTGGGTATAGCCCCCAAACCAAAAATAAATAAGAATAAATAAAATAATGATAAAAAGAATTTGAAAACATTTTGCAGAGAAGCATTTCTGGAACAAGGTAGTCCCAGGGGTCCTAGGAGTCTAGTTTTCTAGATAGGGAGCTGATAGAGCAGCCCTTGAGCTTGTTTCCTTGGTGCCACCATCAGCGGTACTCAGGGTTCACACTGTGCTCTGTATTCAGGGATCACTCCTGGTGGTGCTCTGGGGATCTTATGTGGTTTTGGAGATGAAACTGAGGTTGGCCTCATGCAAGGCAAGTGCCTTATTTCCTGCCCTGGCCTTTGAACATGAGTGAAAAACCAAACTGAAGCCCAATTGCATATCAGTGGGCAGGTTGAACAACATGAGGATGCCCCTACACCCCTGAGGGGTTTCTAGATCTTGCCTAAGTGTTGGAGTCTTAGAGCAAGACTACAACTTGTCTGGTGGGCGCTGGCTAGTCTCCCCTCTTGTGTCTGCAGACAGGAAAGTGAGCCCAAGGTTTACTAGGCTCATTCCTGCAGCTCTCCTTGCTCCATCTCCCCTTCTTATTCGGCAGATCAGCTTTCTTTGCTAGCTCATCAACACATGCTCCTAAAATAGCTACCCAAGCCTCTGGCAGCCAGCACTCACTGTCCACTGACTCAGCCCAGTCCCAGCCCCCTCAGGCTGGAGTCCTTCAAGGCTATCTGGGACGAGGGAGCTAATTGACTGTGGGCCAGCCCAAGACTGCACCAGGAGACCCATTCTGCTCCAATTGCTTGTAGGTGGTCTTTGCCCATGGTGAGTCTTAGGACCTGGTATGTGCTCAGGCTTAAAGGAAGACCGACCAGGTGTGCACCAAGTGGTACATTGGCAGCGAGGGACCAGAGAGGGAGCTCGAACCCAGGGCTTCATCTATGCTCAGTTTCTTTTTTCTTTTTGGTTTTTGGGTTGCACCCAGTAGCTCTGAGGGGTTACTCCTGGCTCTGTGCTCAGAAATGGCTCCAGGGGGGCCGGGTGGTGGTGCTGGAGATAAGGTGCCTGTGCTAACCT